>SJYO01018169.1:26222723-26467582 GCA_006410555.1 Capra ibex | reverse complement strand
TTAAAAGGTGTCAACTAACACTAGGTGTGTCAGTTTCCGAAACCGTATCAGTTATTTCGTCTTTATCTACAAAAAGACCTTGAGAGAACGAAAAAGGTACTAGGTCGTCTACAACCGTTAAACTAGAAACCAAGGAAACGGAAAAGATTTTGTTGGAACTTGTAGTCCTTAAAGTACCAAGTGCATAACGACTTCGGCCCGAACCTCTTAAAACTCGTAATGAAATGATCACACACTCTACTCACGTCAACACGTCATCAAACTCGTAAGAAACCGTAACGGAAAGAAACCCTAACCTTACTTTTACCTGTAAAAGGTCAGGACACCGGTGACGACTCAAAAGGTTTAAACGACCGTATAACTCACGTCGTGAAAGTGTCGTAGTAGAAAGTCCAAAACTTTATCGAGTTGACCTTAAGGCAGTGGAGGTGATCGAAACATACATCACTACGAAAGATTCCGGGTGAACTGAAGTGTAAGGTCCTACAGACCGAGATCCACTCGCTAGTGTGGTAACACTAATAGAACCAGCAGTTCTAGAAAAAACATATCAAGAAGACACACAAGAACGGTGGAGAAGAATTATAGAAGACGAAGACAATCCAGGTATGGTAAAGACGGGAAATAGCTCGGGTAGAAACGTACTTTATAAGGGAACCGTAGAGATTAAAAGAACTTCTCTAGAGATCAGAAAGGGTAACACAACAAAAGGAGATAAAGAAACGTAATAAGAGACTCCTTCCGAAAGAATAGAGAAGAACGATCAGAAACCTTGAGACGTAAGTATACGAATATAGAAAGGAAAAGAGGAAAACGAAAAGACAGAGAAGAAAAGTGTCGATATAAACATTCCGGAGGGGTCTGTCGGTAAAAAGAAAAAGCGTAAAGAAAAGTAGTAGACGTTCATTTAAAACGAAAAGAAGTCTATGTCCACTGGTGAAAGAGGGAAAGACAAACGGTACTTCACTACCCTGGTCTACGGTTCTAGAATCAAAAGACTAACAACTCAAAATTCGGCCGAAAAGTGAGAGGTGAAAGTGGAAGTAGTTCTCAGAGAAGTCAAGAAGAAACAAAAAACAGCAATCTCCATAGTAGACGTATAGACTTCAACAAGTACAAAGAGGACCGTTAGAACTAAGATCGAACTCTAAGTAAGTCGGTTGTAAACCGTACTACATGATACGTATATTAAATTTATTCGTTCCAATGTTATATGTTGAAACTATATAAGGAAAGGGTTAAAATTTGGTTAACTTTTCTTTATACATTGAAATTTACAGTCTTCTGTTATTTCCGATTTTGAGTTACTTCGGTTCGTGAATCAACTTATACTTAGGTTTTTTGATCTTATCTCTATTACTAATATTATCGTCTGTAATTATTTTTATCTTCTGTTTCTTATTCGTCTTTAGTAATTAGTCTTGGTAATTCTTAAAAAATCAAGATCATTTAATTTTTTTTAGATAGTTCTTATTAGTTCGTTTCTACGTTTTACTTGTATAACTTTCCAACAACAACTTGATACTTTCTGCGGCCCTAAGAACCGGAGACCTCCTCTTCTTCAGTTAGGCCCCGGTCTCTACTCCGAACTAGTGAGTCTCGAAAACACATTATCTCAAAATAATTTCATATTTTCTCTATCTCTTTCGAAGACTGTATCTGTAGTCTTCCCCCGCCTTTCTCACGGGGGACCGATCATAATTGTTACCTCAATATATGAAAAATTAATGAATAATGTCACTTAGTTTTCTTACAGACCTCCAACATTTCTGGAATGATCTAGGTGAGGGTATTAAATGTAAAATTCTATTGTCCTAATCGGTCTTCCAAAAAAGGTCTTTGACAGGAGTTCATCCTATGCAATAACAATATATTAGGACTCCTTATAGTTCCCTTTTTTTTTGTTTGTAAATAGGAAAGGAGGAGTAACTCTTAAGGTCTGGGGAGAGAGGAACCCCTGGGGGTCTGAAGAATAGTTGGACGAATCTTTAACTGAGAGAGTTATACTTGTTTTATACTTAATTCTCATCCTATGGTAACTTAATTTTTTTGATTTTAGTACCGTAGAACAGGGTAGTGAAGTACTTTTATCTTCCCCTTTTTCACCTTTGTCCCTGTGAATTAAAGAACCCGAGGTTTTAGTGACTCCTACCACTGACGTCGGCACTTTAATTTTCTGTGAACGAGGAACCTTCCTTTCGATACTGTTTGGATCATTCATTCATTCATTCATTCATTCAAAATCAACGAGTCATCACGGGTCGAGAAACGTTGGGGTACTGTTTGGATCTGTTGTATCGTTTTTTGTTTCTGTAATGAAACGTTTGTTACCAGACACATGAGTTTCGATACCGAAAAGGTTATCAGTACATACCTACACTCTCAACCTGGTATTTCTTTCGACTCGGGGCTTCTTGACTACGAAAACTTGATACCACGACGTCTTCTGAGAACTCTCAGGGAACTTGTTGGTCCTCTAGTTTAGTCAGTTAGGATTTCCTTTAGTTGGGATTTATAAGTAACCTCCCTTATTACAATTTCGACTTCGAGGTCACGAAACCGGTAGACTATCCTTCTCGGTTGAGTAACCTTTTCTGGGACTAGGACCCTTTTAACTTCCGTTTACCTCTTCACAGACCTCCTCCTACTCTACCAGTTTATCGTAACGACTAAGTTACCTGTACTTAAACTCGTTTAACACCCTCTATCACTTCCTGTCCCTTAGGACCATACGACGTCAAGTACCCCAGTGTCAGTCTGAACTGAATCCATGACTTGTTGTTCCGTTATTTTATTACTTTTTTATGTTTTCGTTATTCCCCTACGATCTTTCATGAAACAGTGTTCTTTCAAATTTTACATACGTTTATTGATCCGTTTATATTAAAGATTTACTGAGGTTCTTTTTGGATGTTATGTATTTTTAGTAAATTAGTACGTTTCCTACTTGTTATTTAATTTTAAAAATATTTTCAATCGTGACCGTAGAAAAGTTCATTTGGTAGAAACATTAAAGTATCTTTTGAAAGGTCTATGGTCTTTTAAAAGTCAGGTAAAATAACGAATCGAAATGGAACTAGAAGCTTTCTCCTTCCATTTTGTTGTTGTTGTTTTTTTAATTTTTATGTCATGTTAAATCGAGTCCCTATATCCATTTTTTAATAGTTCGTTTATAATTATATCACATAGATCTTTACATAATTTCATATGATAATTAATTTACTTTAATAATGTTCCACCGTTCCAACCTAGTTGTTATGTCTTGTAGAATTATCTCACACAATCTGTCATAACAAAAAGGACAGATAAGTAGAGGAGTTGAACCTTCTATTAATAAGGAGAACAGGGTAGGAATCAGTATACCAAACGGGATATATTACTTTATATTCAAGTGACTGTCCGTCTTTGAAGTTTTACTGGTAACTCCAAGGAACACTAATAAAAAGCAAGGAAGTATTTTGGTTACTACAAATTCTGTTTTCGACGAGTTGGTCGTATGTAGAACCTAACTTCAGTCACACACGATCCTGACGTCGGTTAGACGACTACTCGTCAATCGTACTTTTTCTTATCCAAATATAACAAAATTCTATGACTCAGAACCTACTATAAACAATAACGTCGAATTAGATTGTATAGGACTAACTAAATCATTACTATAGTAATTGTTGAATTTGCACTTTTAAATTTACTCGGTGGTGGTCATTAACAAGACATTTTCGATTGTTATTTTAAGTTGCGGATAATTACTAATTCTTTTATTTTTATTTTCCATTGTAATAATGGGGTTAATCCTCTCGGATGGTTTTCGTTATCTTTAATTACTTTATTACCATTTTACAATCTTTGTAATGTAAATTGTAGTTCTTACTCTTTTCTTACGAATAATGCTACAGTACCAAGTTAGTGAGTCAGTACAGACCGAGAAACACTGGGTTATCTGACGTCGTACGGTCCCAAGGGACAGGAAATGATAGAGGGTCTCAAACGGCTTTGAGTACAGGTAACTCAGTTACTACGGTAAGTTAGTAGAGTAGGAGACAGTGGGGGAAGAGGACGACGAGATTTAGAAAGGGTCGTAGTCCTATAAAACGTTACACAATAGTGAAGTGTAGTCCGACGGTTACATAACCTCGAAATCGAAGTCGTGGTCAGGAAGGTTACTTATAAGTCCTGACTAAAGGAAATCCTAACTGACCAAACTAGAGGACGACAGGTTCCCTGAGAGTTCTCGTAAGTGGTTGTGGTGTCAAGTTTTCGTAGTTAGGAAACTACGGGTCGGAAGTAGTACTAGGTTGAGAGTGTAGGTATGTACTGATGACCTATTTGACATCGAAATTGACATGTCTGACGTATTATTTCCCTACAGAGAGGTAAAATTATACAGTAAACCCAAACAGAATCGAAAAGAAGGTTCCTCGTTCACGGAAAATTAAAGTACTGACGTCAGTGGTAGACGTCACTAAAACCTCGGGTTCTTTAACAGACAGTGAGAAAGGTAAAAGGGGGTAGATAAAGGGTACTTCATTACCCTGTTTCTACAATACTAGAATCAAATAACTTACGACTCAAAATTCGGTTGAAAAGGTGACAGAAGAAAGTGGAAGTAGTTGTCTGAGAAATCAAGGAGAAGTGAAAGACGGTATTCCCACCAAAGTAGACATATAGACTCCGATGACTGTAAAGAGGTTCCTTAGAATTAATATCGAACTCGAAGTAGGTCGACCCGTAAAGGGTACTACATGAGACGTATAATTTTCTGCGAATGAGGAACCTTCTTTTCAATACTGGTTAGATCTATCATATAAGTTTTCGTCTCTGTAATGAAACGGCTGATTCCAGGCAGATCAGTTCCGATACCAAAAAGGACACCAGCACATACCTACACTCTCAACCTGACACTTCTTCCGACTCGTGACTTCTTAACTACGAAAACTTGACACCACAACCTCTTCTGAGAACTCTCAGGGAACCTGACGTTCCTCTAGGTTGGGTAGGTAAGACTTCCTCTAGTTGGGACCCTAAAGAAATTTTCCTTACTACGATTTCGACTTCGAGTTCATGAAACCCGTGGAGTACGCTTCTCAACTGAGTAACCTTTTCTGAGACTACGACGTTCCCTAACCCCCGTCCTCCTCTTCCCCTTCTGGCTTCTACTCTACCGACCTACCGTAGTGACTGAGTTACCTGCACTCAGACTCACTTGAGGTCCTCAACTACTACCTGTCCCTCCGGACCGCACGACACTAAATACCCCATCGTTTCTCAACCTGTACTGACTCACTGACTTGACTTGACTTGACTTGAGACGTATATTCAATTTATTCGTCCCACTGTTATATGTCGGAACTTTTTAAGGAAAGGGTTAAAACTTGGTCAAAGAACAAGGTGTAGACCAAGATTGACAACGAAGAACTGGACATATGTCTAAGGAATCCTCCGACCGTTCCACCAGACCATAAAGGTAGAGAAATTCTTAAAAGGTCAAACAACACGGGTGTACCAGTTTCCGAAATCGTACCAGTTACTTTGTCTTCATCTACAAACAGACCTTAACGTAAAGACAAAGATACTAGGTTACCTACAAACCTTTAACTAGAGAACAAGGAGACGGAAAAGATTTAGGTCGAACAGATAGACCTTCAAGTTCCAAGTGTGTGACAACTTCGGATCGAACTTCCTAAAACTCGTAATGGAACGATCGTTCACTTTACTCACGTCACCATGACATCAAACTTGTAATACAACGTAGAGGGAAGAAACCCTAACCTTACTTTCGACTGGAAAAGGTTAGGACATCGGTGACGACTCATAAGGTTTAAACAACAGTATAACTCGTGTCGTGAAATTGTCAATAATAGTTCTACCGTCTCATCTTCCTGTACGTGAGTAGAAGACGTTCTTGTGGTTTTAGTGTTGGTCGACGACTTGTTGGTAGGTTTCTTCTTGCAGTCTTGAGTGGTTTTTTTCTATGGGGTTCGGGTTCCCGTTTACTCTTCGGTGTTGTTCTACCGTCCTTCCCTCGTTAGTTAAAATTTTAGTTTGGAGTATGGACGGTCTCTGAGACCCTCCCGTGTTTGTTTTGGAATACACGGGGTCCTGGTCCTTTTCCTCGTTACCGGGGGTCTTCTCTTACTCTGTCTGGACGAAAACTGACAAACTCCCAGAGAACACCTCTGTACCCAGTCTTCACCAGACACTTCCCCTGTCCCTGAGACCGTCGTCGTCAGAACCCTCCGCACCACACACCGTATGCAGGAGAACCTCCTCCGACGACAATCGGGGCGATATCACGATGGCCCGTCACTGGGTGTTTGACCTCTTGTATAGATGATCTCTTCAAGAATGTGACAACGGTTTCAAAATCCGGGTTATTATCTGAAGGGTTCGACCCCTATGTAGTTTCCCTGACTCTTGCGGGTCCTTAGACTGAAACTTTAAGTCGTAACAAACTAATGTCTTATAGGTGTCCTGACCCCTTCGTCTCTGAGAACCTCCCCTGTTTGTTTTGGAACACACGTGGTCCTCGGTCTTCTTTCCTTCCACTGAGGTGTTCTCCGACTCGGTCTGAACAGACACTCACAAACCCTCACAGACCGTCTCCGTACCCAATTACCCCTGAACGGGACCACAGTCTCAGTGACTGTCGTCGTCAGGACCCTCCACGTCGGACGACCGTATTCAAGAAAACCTCATCCATAGGTAATTGGGATAGTACCAAAGGGACCACCGAGTCTCCAATTTCACAGACGAACGTTACACCCTCTGGACCCAAGCTAGGGACCCAGTTACACCGAAGTCCGGTTTGATGTCCCTCCCTTGTTTCGGGATGGGTAGTCGTCTTTTAATCTAATTTATATATGACTCTCACCGGAATGGTTGGTCTCGTTCTAGGTCAAAAGGGATGTCGGTAAGGGAGGGTAGTCCTTAAAACGTGTTCAGAGAATGGGATTAGGTAGTGTCTCGTCTATCTTACTTTTGGTGTTAATGTCTTTTGATTGGTTTTACTAGTATCGAAACACATTGCATTACTTCGATACTAGGTATGACACATCCCGGTGGGTTCTACCTATCCGATACCACCTCTCAAGACTGTTTTACACCAAGTGACCTCTTCCCTTACCGTATGGTGAGGTCGTAAGAATGGAACTCTTGGGGTACTTGTCATACTTTTCCATTTTTCTATACTGTGACTTTCTACTTGAGGGGTTCAGTCATCCACAGGTTATACGATGTCCTCTTCTCACCTCTTTATCGAGGTCCTCACTTCTCCGACTCGGTTTCACCTTTTCCGTAGGTGAACACTTACACAGACCACCACTTTCAGTCAGGCTACGACATTTCTTGTTATAACGTATCCTTGGACCTTACAATCCAGGTACTTATTTCCATTTAACCTTCACTAGTTTGTCCTCTACCGTTCTCACTTGTAGTTGTAAAATCCTTTAGTCACTTGATTTTACCTACCTTTACCCGTTTAAATTAAGTCTACTGATAGTATAGATAATCACACCCATTCTTAGGGAATCTTCTTTACCTCATCGGGAGTACCAGTTTTCCTAGGTTTTACGTCATGAACCCACGTTAGAGTTTTTTCTGTCAAGTCAAGTCGAGTCAGGGAGTCAGTACAGACTGAGAAACACTGGGGTACTTTGCGTCGTGTGGTCCGGAGGGACAGGTAGTGGTTACGGACCTCAGGTGGGTTTGGGTACAGGTAACTCAGCATCTACGGTAGGTTGGTAGAGTAGGAGACAACAGGGGAAGAGGAGGAGGGGAGTTAGAAAGGATCGTAGTCCCAGAAAAGGTTACTCAGTGAGAGGTGTAGTCCACCGGTTTCATATACCTCAAAGTCGAAGTTGTAGTCAGGAAGGTCACTTGTAGGTCCTGACTAGAGGAAAACCTACCTGAACAACCTAGAGAAACGTCAGGTTCCCTGAGTTTACTAGAGGTAAACAAAGGTTCCGTTTGGTAAGTTGTGTCACTAGGTTCAGAGACGAATAATACATTTATGGGTTTATTACATATAAACAACACGTAAGATTCAGTAAAGCTAACTCTCGTTGAGAAGTACGGGGGTACCTGACATTGGGTGGTCCTAGGAGTCAGGTAGTCTAAGAGGTCCGTTCTTATGACCTCTCCCAACAGTAAAGGAGGACGTCTCCTAAAAGGACTGGGTCTCTACCTTAAGTACAGGGAATACATAAGACGTAACCGTCCGTCCAAGAATTGGTAATCACGGTGGACCTTTCGGAATTGACATATATTTGACATATATTTAATATTTAACATATACTCAATGGATAACAAAACCTCAAGGATCAGGAGTGTCTTTCAGTTTCTTTGTTTTTTTATCTAACATTTTCCACTTTTTTGATTAATCAATGTCACTATATAAAGGAAGGTATACGATTGATAATTTATTATATATTTATTTCATAGTCTTAATTACAAAATTTTACTCTGTTCGATACATTTTTGTCTAACATAAAGATCTCTACTCGTTGTTTCTTTATTTAGAAATTTATTGTATAAGTTACATTTATCGTCTTATAACACTTTAGTGAATGTTTATTGTAAGTTCTCTACCATATACAGACTAAGTACTACAACATGATATCTTTGGTTGTGTTGTAATATTTTGTTAAAGGAGGTTAATTTTTATTTAAAATTTTTCAATTTTATGTTTTTTTATTTTGTAGTCCCAATATAAATCCATATCTGATAGAAATCCAACTTTAATAAAATCTGCAAAATTTCATCTTAAATTCATCGAGAGAGTGAAGATGGGGGTCGATTCCACGTGTGTGTGTATGAAACATTAAATTGATCTCTCAAAAACAATTACATCGGATATTATCTTTAACATAAGGATGGTGATTCTTAAATTTGAAACGGAATTTATGAATTCTTCAAAACCCTTTTGTCATACCTAATTTATCAGAATAACCACTGAACCAAAATATATTTTATTAAACACATTATTTCCTTCATGTGAATGGTAAACTTTAATATAAAATTTTACGTATCATCATACCCATATAAAGATAAACTTATATAAATTAAGAATTTGTGAGGGATAGGTTCTACGAGTTTCCTAGGTCCAAAGATTCTTACCAAAACTCGAAGAACTACTATATCTTGTAAATTACTACAAAACAAGTCATATCTCAGTAATTCTAAAAAACCTTTCTTTTTTTAGACAGTTTGTGAGTACGATAGGTCTATCTACATAGACAAGGGGAATGTTAACATATAAGGAAACAAAACGAACGAGGAACATGTGATTGGGATTTGAGTATACTTCTCAACTGAGTAACCTTTTCTGAGACTACGACGCTCCCTAACCCCCGTCCTCCTCTTCCCCTGCTGTCTCCTACTCTACCGACCTACCATAGTGGCTGAGTTACCGGTACTCAAACCCACTTGAAGCCCTCAACCACTACCTGTCCCTTCGGACCGCACGACGTTAAGTACCCCAGCGTTTCTCAGTCTGTGCTGACTCGTGACTTGACTTGACTTGTAGACGGTGGACTAAAAAAAAGAAAAAATTTCAAATAAAAGAGAAGGACCTTCTCTATAGTCCTTATTGAGTTTACCGGTAAAGTAAAATATCTTTGAAATGCCCTTTATAGGAGGGTCATCACCCTTCTACCCAGTCGTTTCCCACTAAAGGAACCCTACTCATTAAACGGGACAAAACACTATTAAAAGGTCTCTGTAGAAAACATGAATCAGTATATTTCCATTAAATTTTCCATCTGTCCTTTAAGGTATCGTTTTACGTCACTTTACTTAAGGTAATATATTATAATCAATGACCGAGACATCCTTCGTAGAAATAGTTATCAAACCCACTTTTATCATTACTGTAGAATTAATATAAACGTCTCTCCTGACGTCGTACGGTCCGAGGAACAGGAAGCGGTAGAGGTCCTCAAACGAGTTTGAGTACGGGTAACTCAGTTACTACGGTAGTTGGCAGCACAGGGGACGGTGAGGAAAGAGGAGGACAAGAGTTATAAAAGTTCGTAGTCTCAGAAAAGGTCACTCAACCGAGAAATATAATCCACCCGTTTCATAACCTCCAAGTCGAAGTCGTAGTTAGGAATGTTACTTGTAAGTCCTAACTAAAGGAAGTGCTAACTGACGAAACTAGAGAAACGACAGGTCCCCTGAGAGGTCTCAGAAGAGGTCGTGGTGTTAAACTCTCATAGTCAAGAAGTCGTGAGTCGAAAGAAATACCGGGATAAGAGTGTAGGTATGTACTGATGACCCTTTTTGGTATCGAAACTGATATATCTGGATAAGATTACTATTATAAAAGTTTTTCTCTCTTTCATTACGTATTAGTACCTTTTTCGTTCTCTCAAGGTCCTTTTGTAGATAAAGACGAAATAACTGATACGGTTTCGGAAACTGACACACCTAGTGTCATTTGACGCCTTTTAAGACTCTCTTGACCCTTATGGTCTGGTAGACTGGACGGAGAACTCTTTAGACATACGTCCAGTCCTTCGTTGTCAATCTTGCACTGTACCTTGTTGTCTGACCAAGGTTTATCCTTTTCCTCATGTAGTTCCGACATATAACAGTGGGACGAATAAATTGAAGATACGTCTCATGTAGTACTCTTTGCGACCTGACCTTCTTTGTGTTCGACCTTAGTTCTAACGGCCCTCTTTATAGTTATTGGAGTATATACGTCTACTGTGGTGGGAATACCGTCTTTCACTTCTCCTTGATTTTTCGGAGAACTACTTTCACTTTCTCCACTCACTTTTTCAACCGAATTTCGAGTTGTAAGTCTTTTGATTCTAATACCGTAGACTATGGTAGCAAAGTACCGTTTATCTACCCCTTTGTCACCTTTGTCACAGTCTGAAATAGAAAAACCCGAGGTTTTAGTGACGTCTACCACTGACGTCGGTACTTTAATTTTCTGCGAATGAGGAACCTTCTTTTAATACTGGTTGGATCTATCGTATAAGTTTTCGTCTCTGTAATGAAACGGCTGATTCCACTCCCAGCCTGTGCTGACTTGCTGAAGTGAAAATGAAAAGTGAAAGTGTGTAACCTCTTCCTTTACCGTTGGGTGAGGTCACAAGAACGGACCTCTTAGGGTCCCTACCCCCTCGGACCACCCGACGGCAGATACCCCAGCGTGTCTCAACCTGTGCTGACTTCGCTGAATCGTCGTCGTCGTCGTCGTCAGTTTCGATACCAAAAAGGACACCAGTACATACCTACACTCTCAACCTGACACTTCCCCCTACTAACGATTTCTTAACTACGAAAACTTGACACCACAACCTCTTCTAAGAACTCTCAGGCAACCTAACGTTCCTCTAGGTTGGTCAGGTAAGACTTCCTCTAGTCGGGACCCTAAAGAAACCTTTCTTACTACGACCTCGACTTCGAGGTACACTTCTCAACTGAGTAACCTTTTCTGAGACTACGACCCTCCCTAACCCCCGTCCTCCTCTTCCCCTGCTGTCTCCGACTCTACCGACCTACCGTAGTGACTGAGTGACCTGCATTTAGACCCACTTGAAACCTGTCCCTCCGGACCGCACGACACTAAGTACCCCAGCGTTTCTCAACCTGTATTGACTCGCTGACTGGACTTGACTTGACTTACGTATTAGTTTATTACATACCGGATCATTCGAGAACCTAACTGATTCAACCTCTACTGATGTCCTCTCCTGATGTCATTCAACGTGATCACTACACTTCACGAACGTGAAAAAAGAATCTTAGTAAAGTATATTGTTGACTTTTGTATATTAACCATGAACAGTGAGGTCACAATAATTACTACAAAGACAGTTCACTGGGTTAAAAGGGTCTACCATTTGTTGAGAGACATTTCAAAGAATGTTTTATTTCATACATGAAGAGAATTTTTTCTTTTTATCCTTTACCGTATTCTATAAAAATTTCTATTGACAATTTCATTTGATTTTTGGTCAACATTTCTGGATTTGGTTTGTTTCTCTTTATGAGGTAAAAGGTTTGATGGTATTCGTCCGGTAAACGAAGTTTACCAAAGTATTTATTTTACGTTAAAACTAACTTTAATAAACGAACCCTAAACTATTTTGACTAGATTTTAAATATTTTAATATTCCGAGTCTGAGATGGTTTATAAGTACCTCTTATCGTAGAACCTCTCTGCACGAATTACCTATACTTATGAATAATATTACGACATTATTAAGTCTCATTCACGATAACTGTATTCCTATTTTTTCTGTATTCGACTTGTCTCCTCACTTGTATCTTTATAAAGATGTATACGTACTTATATAGTAAACAATGTCATTACCGTGACGTCAAGTCACGTCAGGTCACTTTTCAAAAGAACTTTGTCAAAAGAAAACAAAGACTAATGACTAATAGGAATAGTTTTTATTCACCTAAGTATAAAGTGTGGTATTTGTTTTAACTTACAGTCCGTCTAACTTGTAAATGTACCGTTTTTTTCCTTTTGTAAGTCCACGTATTAACTACTGGTTATTAAATAAATTTATTTATATGTATGTTGATATTTTTTAGTCTAATTACTCACTAAGGTATTTTGTGAACACAAATAGTATTTTGTATTTCCTTTACTGACTATTTAAAGTTTTTCAATTTCGTTTCTAAAGACAATTAGTTTTCTGTGACAATCTTTCATAGTTTTGTACTTCGTGTTCCATAAACGTCTCTTCTCTCTTCTATAAACGTAGTTTATGTGTAAATGTACAATTATAAATCTTATATATTTTGTCTTTAGTTATTCGTTTACTGTCTGTTGAGTCAAAATTTTTTTGATTATACAGTACTTGTCCAAAAACTACTTCTCCGTTATCATTTGTACTTGTCCTCCCTTCTGTCGAGATATTCATCATAAAATAAGAAAATTTGACCTCCATCCTTGTACCTATAAACTGAATAATTAGATATATAAAGTAATAGAACGTATATTGGTGGATGGACATATATCTATAACGAACAACTTCAGACTCAATATTACTTTCCATATTATCTCGATATTATGTTATCTTTATATTTACATATCCGGTCTTGAGAAAAATTTTCTGTGATATTTGATTATTATAATTTGTTGTTACTATCGATTTGAAATGACTCATGAAAAATGGGTCAGTTGTAACTAGACTATTAAAATTTATACGTATGTACGAGTCGATACAGACTGAGAAACTTTGGTGTACCTGACACCGGGTGGTCCGAGGCGACAGACCCCCTAAAAGGTCTCTTTTTATGACCTCACCCATCGGTAAAGGAGGAGGTCACCTAGAACGGGTGGGTCCCTAACTTGGATGAAGACGTACGGGACATAACCGTCCGTCCAAGAATTGGTGAAATCGATGGACCTTTCGGGATTAAAATGTAAATAAAATTATATTAGTGATATATATACAATTTATTCTGTAATGGGGACAGATTATTTTACTTTAAATTTATCTGAGATAATTCGGTACTTGTATCAAATAGTTAATTCTTTATATCGAACGAGGTTGAAAAATCTGAGTTCTATCTCTTTACGTTTATTTTTACTTATCACCATCTTTAATGGAACCACCTAAAGTTTCTGTAAGGAGGTGTACATAATAAGTCACACTTAGTTTATAGGTAGGTACCCGTGTAAATACTGCACTCACGTCTTAATGCCATTATGAAGGAGTATTAGTAATGAGGGGAGGTTGGTCAACAAACTACAAGTAAATAATTATTGTTTTACTTAAGAAGTTTAAGACGTTTCACCTTTTTGATTGGTGTTAATAAGTAGTCAGGTGAGTAATAACTTACAAATGTTTCCTGGTCTTAGATAAGTTTTTGTATTGTTTGAGAGGGTCTCGACTGTAAAATAATATAATTCGTTAATAAGTAAAAAATATACAACTCAGACACACACACGATTCAGTGAAGTCGACACAGACTGAGACACTCTGGGACATCTGTCATCCGACGGTCGGAGGAGTCAGGTATCCTAAGAGGTCCGTTCTTATGACCCCACCAAACGGTACGGAAGGAGGTCTCGTAGAAGGGGTGGGTCCCTAGTCTACCCACAGAGAATACAGAGGATTTGACCGTCCGTCCAAGGAACGGTGATCACGGTGGACCCTTCGGGGAAAATGTACAATGGTTCTATAATAAGAGGTCGGTTATAAAGAAAGGTGTCACTTAAAAAAACCCGGTTAAAGTCTGTAACATACTAGTAAGGTTCTTCATCTTGACGTCCCTGTTTTATTAATCCAGTTTTCTAGACGTAAAGGTGTCAAGCAGACGGAGTGGTCTCGAAGTCCAAAGTGTCGCCAACAAGTGGAGGTACCTAGACCCTTGGGTGACAAGATGAGCCTCAAGAAAGGACCCAGTAGAGTACAGACCGTCATCAAGTCGGGTAGTGAAGGGACCGGGAAGACCTCTTTGTAGACGAATACAGTGTGTCGGTACAAAAAAACGAATGTAGTGTAAAGTCAGCTCTAACAACTAGCAAAAAAACCAAGAGTGAATCGAAATAGGAGACGGTTTACGACATTTCATACATTATAACTGTTATTTTACGACGATTAGTCCCTTGGGTAGTTGGTCGTTCCACTTACTCCGCTTACGGTTTCAGACAACAATATGTACCTCCTAAGTATGAAGAGTGGACTTTTGAGGTGAACGTCAGGGAGACTCAATGTCTGGGTCAAAGACTCTGACGTTTGGTCTGTAAGACTTGTCAAATACACGTGAGACACAAAAAGTGTTGTCTACCGACAGAACAACAAAAATGTATACTCTTCATTCACCTTCATCGCGTAACTTACAAGATATTTATTTGTCGTGTAATTCGTACGAAAACGGTTCATGACATGTCTCTGAAAGTGAAGATTATACCTTCCTCTAGGACAGGGTCCAAAAGACACTACTTACGTTTACGTTCCGGATTAATATAAGTGCCATTTTTATCCTACTAATCCTGTTCTCGAGTGCGGACGAGAAAGTAGAAGACGTGTTTCGACGGAGACGCGGGAAACAACCTCCTTACTCTGAACAAGTCGACTCTCTTTACTTGGAGTGTTCCAGTCAAACAATTAAAGAGGTTGACCTTGCTAGTCTAGGTATTTTTATTTATGGTCCACAGTAAGAGTGTTCCACTGTTTGTAGCCACTAGTAGACAATGTGACCGAACCACCGGAATCAGTTACAGGTTTGAAGGGTCTAACTAATTTCTGAAAGGATACTTCGCGACACCACCCTCCCTCGAGTTTCCAGTCTTTACGTCTGTCATTTAATAATGGTATTTACGGAGGAACTTTATTCGAAAAACAAACCAGATAACTCCTTAGCATTATCTTCGATTTGATAAGTAATTTAACTAAATTCCGAATGTTGTTTGGAAAGGGACAGTTATTAAAAACAAACAATGTTTAGACTGTTACCACTATCCACAACGTTTTTGAAAAGTATTCGTACACCATAAGTGTGAAAGGTGTCCGAACACGATAAAAATTCTATCGTGTATAAATCTTACCGAAGGATTCTTTTCGAATTGTGAGTCCGATATCCGTCGTAGATACATATGTTTATCTAGAATTGTAGTCATACGAACTCACACATATAAGAGACTTAAGAGTGACCGAACAAGTCAGTGGAAGATTCTACAAATTTTAACTTTGAAGATTTTAACTTTCGATTATTTATTGTTCACTTTTACTCTTTCAACTACCGTGATCATTACATAAACATTTCTTCCGTTCATGAAAACTTTATTACACTTTATAGTGTAATAATTTCAACTAAACCTCCCGTCGTTTGATACGTTAACAATCACTATATCGACTACTCCTTTAGACGACGATCAATACGACAATTATCTTGTATGATATTTAATTATAAAACCTCTTTTTTCTTTTGTATTGTCTACGTTCTTTATGACACTAATGAGGAGTCACTAAAAAAAAAAGTAGGTGTTTCAAGTAGAGACAAAGTACATAAAAGAAAGACTATATTTAATACCCTCCACCTCCTTTCAAACAATTACTTCTTACTAAGATTATTTAACCCACTTTCTGTTAGTTCTAAACGTAGAGAATAGATACACGGTCACATTCATCGTTGACAGTTCTCGGAAGTAGTCAGTTCTACCACTTGCGAAAGACTCTTGATCCCTGTACACATATTTTAGCAGGTGTTACACTCACTTTTTTCCCTCGTAACTGTGAAAGGTTTGGTATAGTATCTGTTTTTGGAAGTCCTCACCCTGTCGATATAGACTGTCACGTAAATCAAATCCGCGAACATAACCACGGATTAGAGGAGGAACTTGGAGAAGTACAGGGAGTGGGGTCCCGTAAACGGTTTGGAAAAGAGAGACGCAGAGCATAAGAAGAAACGGACGTAGTGAATGGGTAGAGTCTCTGAAGTGGTCCGAGATAACAACGTTTGGGAACATAGGAGTGACGGTTAACGTACCATTTTAGAAACATGTCTATAAAAATCTCATTATTCATGTGAAAGTAATGACCCCTAGATTTTATTAGTTCAATCCTATAGACGGAACTTCACATCTGTTACTCTGTGAACTTTACTTGAAGGTCATTCACAACGAAAAAGTCCGACAACTTTGTTAGAATAGAAAATTCGTCTAAAAACCAAATCGCCAAACTATTTTCGTTGTGAATTCACGTCGTGACTTTTCCTAAGAAGTACACGTCCCGTAGGAGGGTCTATGTCTCCTTTCGCTCCAATCAGACACACGGTTCGGTCACGACAATGTGGTAGAGGTGACCTTCGGAGAGACCTCCTTCTCTCTCTTAGGTAGAGGTGACCTGCGCCGGTACCGTAGGATACGTCAGAGGGACCCTACCCCACCCGTTGTCATGTTTCTAAACAACGGAGGGGGACGGGACGGGTCTGAAGTGGTAACCCCCAATATCCTATGAAAATCACTGTTGGGTCTGGGTAACACAATTAAGAAGTACAAATTATTTGCTTTCAATTTTGTGTTCGAAATCTGACCCTCTTTTATAAACGTTTGGTACGATAACTGTTCCCTAATTAAAGGAATTATCGTTTTATGTGATTATCGAGTATGTCGAATTATAGATTTTTTGTTTGTTGGATTAGTTTTTTACCATCTTTTGGATTCATCCGTAAAGAGGTTTCTTTAGTATACTTACTAGTTGTCCGTGTACTTTTATACGAGTTGTAATGATTAATAGTGTCTTTACGTTTAGTTTTGATGTGTGTTACTACAGAGTGGAGTATGATCAGTCTTACCGGTAGTAATTTTGCAGATGTTCCTTGTTTCCGACCTCTCCCACACTTCTCTTCCCTTGGGAGGTTCCCACAATCACCATGACATGTAACCACGTCGGTAACACCTCCAAGGAATTTTTAATTTTCATCTCGATGGTATACTGGGGTTTTAGGGTATAGGACTCACATATAGGTCTCTTTTAAGAATTGAGTTTGTACGTACGTAGGATCACAAGTGTCTTCGTAATAAATTTTATCGGTTTTGTACCTTCGTTGGATTTACAAGTAGTTATCTCCTTACTTATTTCTTCTATACTATATAAAAAATACCTTATAATTGGTGTTTTTTCTTAATTTATGATATTACGGTAAACTTTGAAGTACCTACCTGGATTTCTAATAGTATCATTCATTTCAGTCTCTTTCCGTTTATGGTATACTATAGTCAATATACACTTGAGAATTTTTTCTATGTTTACTTTAATAAATGTTTTGTCTGTGTCTGAGTACCTGTTTCTTTTGTTAGAATACCAATGGTTTCCCCTTTCCCTTCCTTCCTATTTAATCCTCAAAATCTAACTGTTTATATGTAAGTATATATATTTTATGTATTTATCGTTCCTGGATAAATATTGTGTCCCTTGATAAAAGTTGTATAACATTATGAGATGTTCCCTTTTTCCATATGTATATATATTCTTCTTTCCAGGTTATTTTCAGGTAGATGACCCTCTTTAGAGTTATTGGAGTGCATACGTCTACTGTGGTGGGAATACCGTCTTTCACTTCTTGATTTCTCGGAGAACTACTTTCACTTTCTTCTCTCACTTTTTCAACCGAATTTCGAGTTTTAAGTCTTTTGATTATAGTACCGTAGACCGGGGTAGTGAAGTACCTTTTATCTACCCCTTTGTCACCAACTGAAATAAAACCCCCCGAGGTTTTAGTGACGTCTACCCCTAACGTCGGTACTTTAATTTTCTGCGAATGAGGAACCTTCCTTTCAATACTAGTTGGATCTGTTGTATAAGTCTATTTCGTTACCGTGGCGTGAGGTCATGAGAACGGACCTTTTAGGGTACCCGTCACCTCGGACCATCCGACGTCAGGTACCCCAGTGATTCTCAGCCTGTGCCGACTCGTTGAAGTGAAAGTGAAAGTGAAAGTACGTAACCTTTTCCTTTACCGTTGGGTGAGGTCATGAGAACGGACTTCTTAGGATCCCTACCCCCTCGGACCAACCGAAAGTAGATACCCTAGTGTGTCTCAGACTGTGCTGACTTCACTGAATCGTCGTCGTCGTCGTCTATCGTATAATTTTTCGTCTCTGTAATGAAACAGTTGTTTCCAGGTACACCAGTTCCACTACCAAAAAGGTAATCAGTACATACCTACACTCTCTACCTGGTATTTCTTTCGTCTCACGACCTCTAAACTACGACAACCTCTTCTGAGAACTCTCAGGGAACCTGACGTTCCTCTAGGTTGGTCAGGTAAGATTTCCTATAGTCAGGATCCACAAGTAACCTTCCTGAGTACAACTTCGACTTTGAGGTTATTAAACCGGTGGACTACGTTTCTCGACTGAGTAAACTTTTCTGGGACTACGACCCTTTCTAACTCCCGTCCTCCTCTTCCTCTGTTGTCTCCTACTCTACCAACCTACTGTAGTGGCTGAGTTACCTGTACCCCAAACACATTTGATGCCCTCGACCACTACCTGTCCCTCCGGACTGCACGACGCCAAGTACCCCAGTGTTTCTCAACCTGTGTTGACTCGTTGACTTGACTTGAATCAGTTCCGATACAAAAAGGTCATCAGTACATACCTACACTCTCAACCCGATACTTCTTTCGACCCACGATTTCTTAACTACGAAAACTTGTCACCACAACCTCTTCTGAGAACTCTCAGGGAGTCTGACGTTCCTCTAGGGCGGTCAGTTAGGATTTCCCTTAGTCAGGACTTATAAGTAACCTTCCTGACTACGACTTCGACTTTGAGGTTATGACACGTATGGACTACGCTTCTTGACTGAGTAACCTTTTCTCCTATACGACCCTTTCTGACTTCCACCCTCATCTTCCCCTACTGTCTTCTACTCTACCAATCTACCAAGTGACTGAGTCACCTGTACCAAACTTATTTGAGACCCTCAACCATTACCTGTCCCTCCGGACCACACGACGTCATGTACCCTGACGTTTCTCAGTCTGAGTTGACTCGGTGACTTGACTTGACTTGACTATATATTCTTTTTTGTATGTGTGTGTGTGTGTGTGTGTGTGTCACCACTACCAAAACAGAGATTCGTCACAGGTTGAGAAACACTGGGGTACCTGACATCGGGTTGTCCGAGACGACAGGTACCCTAAGAGGGTCATTCTTATGACCTCACCCAACGGTAAGTAAAGAGGTTCCCTAGAAACACTGGGTCCCTAACTTGAGTCCAGAGAACGTAAAGTCAACCTAAGAAATGGTTGACTTGGTGGTCCCTTTGGGTATATATACGTATACATATAGACTTAGCGATTTAGTGAAACGTTATATTGATTTTTATTGTGTGATGTTTAATTGATCTGAAGTTAAATCTCAATTTATTTTAACTGGATACCATTTCTTACTTACTTTACTTTACTTTGTACTTTCTCCTTTCTCGTTTTAAAACTTTTCAGATGATGGGTAAAGAGGTCCTTTTATAACATTACAATTCTCTCAAAACCTATGATTTTTTTGGGTAAAGATGACAAGTGACAGTACTCCCTTTAAAATTTACCACTTTTGTTTATTTAAACTTTATTTACAAAGTTTCTTTAGTTTTATTGTATTGTAAATTTTAAATTTTAGGAGAAAGGATTATATCTTTCTTTAAAGTCTATTATCAACTATAACACATATAGTTATTTATTTTAATATTATTTTCACAAAATATTTTATTTAGTGTTTTACCTTTAAAAAAATGTACATAGTTACAATAAGAGAGTTTAGTAGGGTGGGAGTTGAAGAGGGTGCATCAGGTTTTCAGACAAGAAATTTAGACACAAAGAAAACGATGTAATTTACCTTAAAGAATTTACACTCAGTAATAATCGTGTCATTAATTAAGTCTGAGAGTTCAGTCTAAAGACTAAACTTAGGACCGAGACAAGTGTACACACTTGAAACTTACCAATGAGTTAAAGAGATACAGAGATACAGAAGTAGACATTTTACCCTTTTGTGATTTACTGGATTAAGTACTTTTAACAAAACTTCTTATAGACGTGAGTAATGTCCGTTAGATAGTAACCTTAATTTTCATACACTCAGTGGTGAGAAGAATAAACAACAACGACAAGTCACGGATTCAGGACAGACTGAGAAACACTGGGGTACCTGACGTCGTACGGTCCGAGGAGACAGGAAGTGGTAAAGGGTTTCAAACGAGTTTAAGTACGTGCAAGACAGTCGCTGTGAGAGATTAGTAGAGTAGGAGACAACAGGGGAAGAGGAGACGGGAATTAGAAAGGGTCGTAGTCTCATAAAAGATTACTCAGTCGAGAAATATAGTCCACCGGTTTCATAACCTGGAAGTCGAAGTTGTAGTCAGGAAGGTTACTTATAAGTTCCAACTAAAGGAAATCTTAACTCACGAAACTAGAACGACAAAATCACTGAAAGTTCCCAGAAGAGATCGTAGTGTTGAACTTCGTAGTTAAGAAACCACTAATCAGAAGAAATACTAGGATAAAAGTGTAGACACGTACTGATTACCTTTTTTGTATCGCCACTGATATACCTGGAAACAATCTTTTCACTACAGAGACGAAAATTTATACGACAGATCCAAACAGTATCGAAATGAAGGTTCCTCGTTCACAGAAAATTAAAGTACCGACCTCAGTAGTAAACGTCACTAAAACCTCTGAGTCTTTTATTTTAGAGAGTGACGAAGACGAGAGGGGGGAAGATAAAAGGTACTTCAATACCCTGGTTTAAGATACTAGAATCAAAAATTACGACTTAAAGTCCGGTTGAAAAAGTAAGAGGAGAAAGTAGGAGTAGTTTTCCGATAAATCAAGGAAAAGGGAAAGACGGTAATCATACCATAGGAGACGTATAGACCCCAACGACTATAAAAAGAATGTTTAGAACTAAGGTCGAACGTTAAGTAGGTCGGATCGTAAAGTGGATTCCATGTGACGTATATTCAATTTATTCGTCCCCCTGTTATACCTCTGAATTACATGAGGAGAGGGTTAAACCTTGGTCAGTCAGTAAGGTACACTCCAAGATTGACAACGAAGAACTGAACGTATGTCCAAAGAATTCTGTGTCCATTCCACCAGATCATAAGGGTAAAGAAATTCTTAAAGGGTAGTAACGAACACTATGTGTCTCAGTTTCCGAAATTGTTTCAGTTACTCCGTCTTCGTCTACAAAAGGACCTTAAGGGAACGAAAGAGATCCTAGGTCGTTTACAACCACTAAACTAGAGACCAAGGAGACGGAGAAGATTTAGATCAAACATATAGACCTTCAAGAACCCAAATGTATGACTACTTCAGATCGAACTTCCTAAAAATGATATTGGAACGATCGTACACTTTACTCGTGTTAACCTACCATCTACTTCGTAAGAAACTGTAACAAGAAGAAACCTTAACCTTACTCTTGAGTGTAAAAGGTCAGACACCGGAGACGACTCAAAAGGTTTAAACGACTATATAACTCACGTCGTGAACTTGTCGTAGTAAAAAATACTAAAAATTTTCAGTACTTTTAACTTCGATTGATTTATCTTAACTGACAATTATAAAACGACTTTGTACACGATTGTTGACAATTGATTACTGTCGTAAGAATTTCTCCACGAAAGAACACTACATCCACACTTCACCACGGTTACTCGTATCTCACCTTTACACTCGATACGACTAACCCAAGTCGTAAAGGCTACGTAATAGTCACCCGGAAATTTCTATGAAACACTCATATACAATCGAGGGTGAAAACAATAATTTAATATCGTCAAGATAATATCTTTCGTTCAAACGGAACTAAAACAAATTTTACAGAAGACAAGTCGTGGGTCCTCTATTTTAACTGTATAAAAGTATTATATTCGTATGAAAAAAACATGTAACACAAGTAAGAACTTATTCCATTCAAATCGCAACCGAACATCTATTATTTTTTCATAAACTATAACTAAGTTATTTACAAAAAGTTAGGACTTTTTATTTTATTTTATTTTCAGAGTCCACCTTAAGACAGTAGAGGTGATCGAAACAAGTATCATTCCGAAGGATCCCAGGTGAACTGAAGTATGAGGTCGTACAGACTGAGATCGACTCTCCAGTGTAGTAACACCAATAGGTTCAGTAATTCTGATAGTGTCTTCTTTATATATATAATATTATATATTATATATATAAAGAAGACACATAAGAACGGTCAAGAATTAGAGAAGACGAAGACACACCAGGAATGGTAATGACAGGAAATAACACGAGTAGGAAAGTACTTTACAAAGGAACTCTCGAAGTTAAAAGAACTCTTCTCGAGATCTTTTAGATAACAAAAGGAGATAAAGAAACGGAACAAATAAATTCTTCCGGAGGAAAAAAGAGGAACGGTAAGAGACCTTGAGACGTAAGTAAACCCTGGAAAGAATAATTCGCCGTATTATTCTATCGTCAGACCTATTGTGACGAACTAAGAAGTGACATAAAGTAAGGAATGACAATTATAATAAATTACCATGGATGACAAAGGACCAATTATAACTATGAGGACTTACAGGGACGTCTTTTCCAGTACCAGATCGAAGTGAAACGTCAAGAGTGTACTGGAGAGTACTAGAAAGAACGAGGTCCAAAACGAGTAAACGAAATCCAGGACCTACAGGAGTAAAGGTCGTAGGAATGGGGAGAGACGAAGGGAGTAAGATCCAGGGGACCTTTCACTTTCAGCGAGTCAGTACAGACTGAGACACTGGGGTACCTGGTATGTTATGTACCTTAAGAGGTCCGGTCTTATGACCTCACCCATCGATAAGGGAAGAGGTTCCCTAAAAGGGTTGGGTCCCTAGTTTGGGTCCAGAGGGCGTAACGTCCGTCTAAGAAATGGTTGAGTCTGTCATTTCGTAGATACAACGTAACACTATCTGAGTCTAAACTAGGGACCCAGTCCTTCCAGGGGACCTCTTCCTTTACCGTTGGGTGAGGTCATGAGAACGGACCTTTTAAGGTACCTACCTCCTCAGACCACCCGATGTCAGGTACCCCGTCGTTTCTCAACCTGTACTGACTCGTTAAAGTGAAGGAAAAGAAAGACATGGTTAACTTGTTGGTCCCTTTGGGTTCTTATGACCTCACCCATCGGATAAGGAAGAGGTCGTCTAGTAAGGTTGGGTCCTGA
This sequence comes from Capra ibex, assembly GCA_006410555.1. Taxonomy (NCBI): domain Eukaryota; kingdom Metazoa; phylum Chordata; class Mammalia; order Artiodactyla; family Bovidae; genus Capra; species Capra ibex. The sequence continues at coordinate 26,443,926 of SJYO01018169.1, read as the reverse complement.
ACTTGACCCCAGAGGACGTAACGTCCACCTAAGAAATGGTCGACTCGAAGTTCCCTTTAGAGGGTCCACAATCCCTTAAATGTATTTATCAGAACAAATCTAAAGTCCCTGTTTCGTCTCGTCTGGAGACTGGAACGAAGATTGGACGGACCCTATGACGGGACTGACCCTCATTGACCCTCACTGACGGACCACATTCCCGTTCTGAACGTCATAGTACCAATTCTACCCCTTCTTTAGAACTCTAACAACTCTGGGACCTTCACCGGACCGGTTGGTTTGACGTCCGTATTTATGTAAGGTTCAAAACATGTTGTTTTGTTTGTCGTAATTGTACTTTGGTCTCAAAGTTAAACCAGTGTCTAACTACTACTATAGTCAAACGTTGGTAGGACCCTAATATTCACCCTTGTGGTTTGACGTTAGAAAAAAAAATTTTATATTTAAATAAATAAAATTAACCTTCAATTAATGAAATGTTATAACATAACCAAAACGAGTTTGACGTTAGAATCTTCAGAGTGGACGTCTCGTCTACGCGACGGACCCTGGGAAAGGGTTAACCCTGTGGTCTACACGACACCGTACCCTGAAGGGTCACGACAAATTCAGACCTACAAACAATTTTAGGTTAAACTAATACATATAAAAGACGAGATAAAGAGAAAAGAAAATTACAATCATATAACTTCATTCTATCTATTAAGAGATTATTTATAGACATAATAAATAAACATATATCACTTACCGAATAAAACAATTGTTTAGGAAACTTGGACTCTACTTTCTCATTTCAAAGACGTTTCGTGGTCCAGGGGACCCCGTGAAAGAATTGGGATATCATAGTGATGTCAACCGTAGGACACAAACGTTCAAAGGTGTCGACGACTAAGTTGGTTGGTGACCACCATTTATAAGTCCTTCCTTTTTTTTTTCTGTAAAGGGGTTTTAAGTTCGTTTTAAACCTAAACGGTTCGACCGTTGATACTGATAAATGTATTGTAAATGTAACATAATCTATAATATTCATTAGATGTGTATTAAATCTCATATGCCTCCTACTCATATCCAACCTACGTTTATATGGTAAAATGTATACTCTGAACTCGTGGACCCCTAAAACCACAGGCGTCCTCAGTACCTTGATTAGGGGGTGACTATGATTCCCTGACGTATAACTTTAGTCTAGAAACAATCCGACCACGAAGGTGATCCAGTATTTTTCGAAATCCCGTCCTCGATACAAAGTAAAAAACGTGAAAACGGGAGACTTGGATGGAGTTATTGAAGTTATTATAAAATCTACAAGTTGTTTACGATTTATTTACTTATTAGTCTCAATACTTGACTATGTTGTTCAAACCGACAAAGAAAAAGAATCTCTATGAGAGAAGATACAGATCTGGTCAGCAAGAGTTCATACTGACACGTAGTCCGGGAGATCCAAATTTTATGGTTACGAATCTTGGGGGTAAAATTACTAGTCTAAGGGACTCTCCACCGAGGGTCTGTAATTGACACCAAGCCAGTGAGTCAGTACAGACTGAGACCCTGAGGTACCCAACGTAGTGGGTCCGAAGGGACAGGAAGTAATAGAGGGTCTCAAACTAGTTTGAGTACAGGTGACTCAACTACTACAGTAGGTTGGTAGAGTAGGAGACAGAGGGGGAAGAGAAGGACGGGAGTCAGAAAGGGTCGTAATCCCAGAAAAAGATTTAAATATATATATATAAAATATATATATAATATATATATAAAAAAAAAAGTCTGTAAGTATAAAAACTGAGGTAACTTTGTGGAATTAACTCTTAGGACCAGATCTTATCAAATAAATGGTAAGTCAAGCATTCTTATAAACGTTTGTTTTTAGATTTTGGGAGATTTAGATTTAAGGATGTACACCACCATGTGAAAATTCTCTAAGATTGATTACTATTCGGAAATTTTTGGATACTTCAAAATCCACGATACTTAGTTGAAAGGTTATTAAGATCCGTCAAAATAATGGGATGGTTGAACCTCCAATAAAAAACGAAGGTAGTCCATTGGATCTACTCAACTCGTGTAGACACGGACGTCCTAAAATAAATCGACGTCTTAATCCAACACTTCTACAGTCGGGAATTTACAGGATTGAAGGTAAACCCAGTACCGTTTTTTTTTTTTTTTTTTTTTTAAGACCCATTTATTATTTAAAAATTTTTATTCATTTTTAAAGAAGAGAACTGAGAGAATATACGTAGTTTCAAAGGTTAATTCTGACACCAGTGACTTTGTAGAATCACCATAAAGTTTCAAGTTTATACACGAGTTAAAAATCGGGACGAACAATAAATTTAAAATCAGACGTAAACTTCTCAGTGACTTTTACAATGTCTACCAACATAATAGAAGTGACTAGTCTCAATCCTGTTTTGTTCCTTTCAACCTCAAAAAATACGTATCCAAGATCTAGTAATTAAAACAAATACAATATTGTTACAAAATCCAATATGTATATAAATTAAGTTGTATTGTCTCAAGTTAAAGTTGGGAACCGTAAACTTTGTATAATCTCGAGATCTAGAACCAAAATTAAATTATATGACTTAGGTAAAATTCCCTATTAAAGGTACAGTAATAAAACTATTCTTTTATATCGATAATAAATATCGTTAAATAATCATATTAAGATTACTAAAAAAATTTAGAAGTACCGTGACGATAAATATTTTCGAACGTTTAAGTTTCTTTAAATTTTTTAATTCGTTAAAATCATAGAGTTTAAAGGAAACATAAAACTTAAAGAAGTAAATGACTAGTCATAGGTTAAAAAGATACAAAAGGTGTAAGTCAACTTCGAAACTTTGTCTTAATTAAAAATGTACAGTGTTTTGAACTTACTTATTACATGTTAATCTTTTACCCAACACTATTTGATCAGACATAACAGGTTTACTTTAAAAGATTTCCATCTGGTCTCTTTAGATTTTAACTTTCTGTCTCACATTGAAACTCTGGTTTGTAGGACTCTTTTAACCTTTTCATTTTTCTTCACGATTTACTAAATGTGTTCAAAGTTCCGATTTCCAATTGTAAATAAAGACTGAAAGTACGTTGATAAAACGAATGTATACGAATTTCGTATTTCCCGAAAGGTCCACCGAGTCTCCAATTCTTAGACGGACGGGTACGTCCTCTGCACCCAAGTTATGGACCTAACCCTACTAGGGAACCTTTTCCTTTACCGTTGGATGAAGTCATAAGAACGGACCCTTTAGGGTACCTGTCTCCCTAGACCGTCCGATGTCAAGTATCCCAGTGGTTTCTCAACCCATGTAGAACCACTGATTTGTTGTCGTTGTTTCGTAATTTCTTTTTCTTCCTTTCTAAACCCCTAAAGTCGGTCGGTTAGACAGTCGACATATTATAAAGAAAGAAAGAAAAAAAAAAAAATTTATAATAGAAGAACTAAATCCATGATGACAATGACAACCTTCCATTATGAATCCAAAGTTTAACACAAGCCCAAGGTTCCTACACTTGTAACTTTTAGGAGTATACAAATACATTAGGTGTGATATACCAGAGACTTACTTCACGATCTTTCCGAATAACTGGTGTATTGTTAAACTTGTATTACAACTGTAACAACTTTTGAGTGAAATTAAAGAAAGTGGAAGACATCATCTTGAGAAAAGAGATACGTTAAATTTGTAGACTGTCACCCACTTCGGGTCGGATGTGTGTAAACCGAGTCTCCGAGGACTTAAGTAAGAACCGTTCGACATAAGGTCCTGGTGCACTGACTTGAGTCTTTTTGAACTCGTGTTTATTTCCTTCCTGAAACGTAATAGGAGGTGTACGTTCTACGTAAGGTTGGTGGACCTATATGACACTTTTACGTCTATGACTAAGTCAGACCTTACATCTACTCTGACGTTAAGATTGTTCAAGTTCATTGTAGTAATGGTATCCAGGTACCTGGTGGGAAAGTCATTGTTACTCATTTAATAATACTCTAAACGTTAAAAGACCCAGAAAATCAAGGTTAGAAAATAATGTGTCTACTTACCCAGGAAAATAAATTCTGCTGTTTAAACCCCCTATCCGTCTACTGTAAGTTTGAGACATCAAAAGATTTCTGTAGGTATGAATTCTTTCGTAGAACTCTTTTTAGAAACTTCATTACCTCTTGATTCTTCTGGAAATGACATACATATATATTAACTACTCGAACACCGAGTAGGACTACGGATAAAGACAATTTAGTTTTGTATTATATTAATGTATGGAGAATTGTTTCTGGTAGTTTAGTCGTTCTGGAAGCTGTTAGTTATCACTTAAGGTTCAACATCAAATTTTTTCGTTCTCCTACGTGGGTCTTCTATGACCTCTACACCGACTTGTAAATATGAAAATAAAAAGAAAATTAGTAACATGTAAACTCTTATTTCTATAAAGTTTAAGTCTTCATGTAGACCTTTTAAACCTTATACTATCTTTACCTTTATTCACTTCTTTTCGTGTTTTAATAAAAATTACAAAACCTTTTCTCAGTTTTGAGATTATAAAACTGCCATCTACACAAGGGGTATCATTGTTAATCATTAAGAAAATAATGAATATTGACTTATAAGTGACCTTCATGACTACGACTTCGACTTTGAGGTTATACGACCGGTGGACTACACTTTCCGGTTGAGTAACCTTTTCTGGGACTACATCCTTTCTAACTTCCTTCCTCTTCCCCTGTTGTCTCCTACTTTAACAACCTACCGTAATGGTAGAGGTTACCTGGACTCAAACTTGTGAGAGGGTCTCCACCACTTCGGACCGTACGACGTCGACGTTTTTAAGTCTGTACTCAATTGATGGCTGGTCGTTGTCGGAGTCGACTGAAAGGGCTCCTAAGTATCAAGTTTACATTTTTATCCCTGATTTAGACAAGAGTCACAAAGGTCATAGGTGACGGTATTAAGAAAGGGGTATTTATTTTTTTCTCCTTAAATAACTAATTTTTTTTTTGTTTGTTTGTCTCATCGTTATCGTAAGGAACTCATGTCCGACATCTCGTCTTTGGTAAAAGTTTTAATAAAGACAATGACATCGAAGTATATAATAGATACCTCCGTTAATAGACCACTATTAATATATTGTAAAAGTGAGAAAACCCCCAGATTTGAATAATTGGATATTTTGTCCAAAATTTTATAGCTGTGTATTTAAAGAACTCTTAAGTTACTCTGGTATATAAAATTTACAAATAGTTTCTTAGACCGTGTAGTATAGGAAATTATTTAAAACTGATTATTTTAACGTTAAGACAACAATAATAATAATGATAGATTAAGAGTGTCGTCATTTGGACCCAACAATATTACAGATAAAACAATTGTTCTTTGACTTCAAATATAAAATTCATCTGAAAAGTCCCCAGGGTCTCATATTTCCCTTTTGGTCCAGGTTTGACTGTAAGTGGACTACAGCCCAGAGACAGTACACAATCCGTATTTCAATTTACTTTGCTCTGAAATGTTGAACATTCAGGAAATAAATCTGAAAAAAAAGAAGAAAAAAAGGGGTTTTAGAAATGTATTTTGTATATAAATGAAAAATTAAATAAAAATCCCGGATTTATAAATGTGTCCATATACGTAATCTAATCTTTTCGTTTCACGCAGGTCTCCATCTCATATTCACTTATAGTAGAGTCGGACGACATATCTCTATATGCGTACCAGTAAAACTCCCCGAACATCTAGAAGATTTTTACGCAACACTCAATTAGAGTTTAAACATTTCCATTTATAGAAACTTACAAAACAAAATTAAATCCTTTGTTAAATATTTACTAAAACCTATACAGGCCTAAGTAAAAACCTTTCAGTTATTAAAAAAATTTCATGGACACCGAAGGAACTTTTATCCTCCATGACCCTTAATATACTGTTATTTTAAAGTAACTAAAAATACGAGTAAAAGATGTAGTTATTATAATTTCAACTACTCTTGTAAAAACTCAATAAGTAAGTAAAAAGGAAACCGAAAGACATCGAAAATCCATCCACCGAGTCAGCTATTTCTTAGGCAAACGTTACGTCCTCTGGGTTTAAGTTAGGGACCCAACCCTTCTAGGGGACCTCTTCCTTTAACGTTGGGTGAGGTATAGGAACGGATCCTGTGGGATACCTGTCTCCTCTGACCGCTCGATGTCAAGTACCCTAACGTTCCCAACCTGTACTGAATCACTAACTTGGCGACGGTGGAGGTTTGTTTATCTATGTAAAGACTGTCACATTAACTTAGGAAACGTTTAAATCGTCACTTATAATTCCGTTTCATTGTGATTGTATCTCTCTTCAACTACCTATTATCCTACTTATACATAATTTAAAAATAAACATTCGGTATTAATATACTGACTGAAATAATAGGTCTCTCTGACTCTTTAAGTGTATTTTTAGAGTTGTTAAGTTTCGTTTTCTTTAAAAATTTAGTAATTCGAGACAAAGGGAAAAAGATACTTATGAATCGGTCCTTCACGACTTTATATAAATTAGGACGTGTTACGGTGTCTCTTACCTTCTTAAGATGTACCGGTCCCGATTTACATGTAAAATACTAGAAAGGTGTATAAAATAAAAGACACGAGTCAAAGTCAAGAAACAAAACAAAATACCACATAACGAAATGGGAATAAAGAATGTATAAGAACAAATTGTTCTCTCTGGAAGAGGATGACTTTACACCGTCCTGACCGGACCCTAAATATAAACATGATTTTAATATTGACGAAAATTAATGGTTCCTTTTTTTGTATTTTGTCCTTCGGAAAGGGTGACCTGTCATAAGGGTATTAAACTCATTTCAGACATTGAGACTTCTCAATACTATTTAGAGATAACTTTAAAAGTAGTGGGGTTCTCCGTGACCCAGACGTAAGTAATCGACTCACGGATGGTGTCTGTCTCGTCGTCGTCCTTGGTCGTCTCTTGTGACGTGACAAGGATGACCTCCTCAAAAAGTGCTGTTTACGTTTGGCCCCCAGAATATAGACTATTTACGAAGGACTTAATAACAGGAAAATGTTTCGAAAAAGGAATTCGTGGGTGTACCCCTTTTGTGAAGAACCATCCTAACAAAATGCTACTATGATTACAACCTGATACGTGTTTGTTATATGAATTAGATAAATCCCATTCACAAGGAGTCTCTTTCTCTTGTCTACTGTCTCAGTCTAGACTTATATTCCTTCACCGTGACCGGTTATCGTTCGTCCGTCTTCTACACTTCCCGAAAATCCACCCAAAGGTCCACGTATCGTTCTCTCTTTCCCCTTGACCCTCCTCAATGGGGGATGAAGGGGTAAATGGACGGTGCCGGGGTGTAATTACACTCGCTATCGGTAATCTTCTCACTTTATTGAAAGAAAACCTTTGATTAAGACGTGGTCTAGTGCACTAGTACACGATTCACGAAATGTGACTAATATGGTAAACTAAAAATTACCTTAAATAAAACTCCCTCTCCCTCCGAAAAGAGTAACAACTAGTCCTGTCTTATTAATTAAACCTCTTTCCTTTGATCTTCTGTGCGTAGTCGATTGGACTTCCTCCCGTGACAAACACTAAGGTAGGTTCATCTTAGTGTCCCAAGTACTCTATTGAACAGGGTGGTGTACACAAAGTTGAACCATCAAGACTTGAAGTCTTCGACCGGGACGTCTACTCTCGTCGATAGTCCATTCAAATATGAACGGAAAAAAGGTGGAAGATACTGAGTACAGAGGGAGCAGTCATAACGGAAAGAGGACGGGACTGGACGACGGGAGTCTTTGGTGGGAACTACCTGTCTAACTCATGAAATGAAAGTGAGATTGTTAACAGAGATCCCAATTCGTAATCAACAGTACATGATTCCATAATTGATTTTCGACAGTCTTAAAAAAAATCAATGAATATTTTATAAATTCATGGATAGTCCAGGAGAGTCTTCTTTTTCGTTTTGTTTTGTCAAACAAGTTCTTAGAATTATTTTATAATCGAAGTCACAAGTTTATCTAGTTTAGTCGTTAAGTGTTTGGGGTTTAAAACATGTGATTATGTCTTATTACTTCGAATTACAATCAATTAACAAACCAAATTATTTCTAAAAAATCTAATTTTTATATTCAAATTACGAAAGATTTTCGTGTACATAATTTTCTTTTTTTAAACTTTCCCTGAAATTAGGAACCCTTTATAACTGTCACAAAGACAGTGTCTTCGAGTCAGTAATTGTAATAACTGTACTGTTTTACTTACATTACCTAAGACTGTAGACCACGTAACGTCACCTTTTTTAATGATTCGTCTTACAGATTTGTTAGTAAGAACTGATACTGAAAATATAATATTATAATATTTTCATCGTGTATCTATAATCTTTTTTAATAATATAAAAAGAAGATCTGCATATTTGTTCATTTAAGAGTCTCAAAAAAAGGTAAAGTAAAGAATCCGTGAGTCGTTGGAAATAACTTACTGTTTATAAATCATAAGTGTTGACTGTTTTGTTCCTGAAGTCTTTTAATCCCGAAATAAAGAGAGTAATCGTTTTATGTTCCAAAACTCCACGAACAAAAATAGACTATCGTAAACACTTTAACCATGAGTTTACATGTTTTCCAAGATTCTTACAGACGAGACTTATGTATCCTAAGGTAACAGTCGTTACTGTCAGTGATATTACAACGGTTCGTTTAGTTTTGACCAAAGTTCCTCACTGTTAATTTAAACTAATACTACCGTTTAATAAGGAAGTAGTAAAACACGTAGGTTTTATGTCAATAAAATTCAGTTTAAATGTTGTAGTGACTTTTCACTTTGTAAACCTTTTGACTTTAAATTGCAGAGGACCTTTAGTCAAGAACTACGATGTCTAATGGACGGTTTCAACACACCAAAGAATGTTTACTAACGTATTTTATTCATACATTTGTTTTCATGGGACTTTCGATCCCATTCCTCGAAGGGACTACCAGTCACGGATTCTTAGACGGACGGGTACGTCCTCTGTACCTTAACTAGAGACCGGGTCCTTCTACGGTCCACGACACCTCGTTGACTCGAGTACGTGGCGTTAATGACTCGGACACGAGATCTCGGTTCACGGTGTTGATAACCCGGACGTACGACGTTGATACCTTCGGACGTGGTCCTAGGACACGCGGTGTTATCCTCTTCGGTAACGTTTGTCTTCGAATACGTGACGTTGATCTCTTATCGGGACGAGAGACTTTGACCTCTCGGACGCCTCGTTGTTTCTGGGTACGTCGGTTTTTATGTACTTGTCAAAAAAATTTTCAATCCCACAAAGGTACAGGACCGATAATATTTGTCACGACGTTACTTGTAACCCCATGTACACAGAGAAAGTTAAGACTAAAGGAGCCACACATACGGGTCGTCACCTTTGTTGGATCTACAGGTAGTCGTCTACTTACCTATTCTTTGGACACCATGTATATGTGTTATCTCATAATGAGTCGGTAACTTTCTTATGTAAACTTAGTCAAGATTACTCTACCTACTTTGACCTCGGCTAATATGTCTCACTTCATTCGGTCTTTCTTTTTGTGGTTATGTCATATTATTACGTTTATATACATTAAATCTTTCTACCACTACTACTAGGACATACGCTCTGTCGTTTTCTCTGTGTCTACACGTCTTGCCTGAAAACCTGAGACTCCCTCTCCCACCCTACTAAACCCTCTTACCGTAACTTTGTACATATGATAGTACATTCTTTACTTAGTGGTCAGATACAAACTATGTCCTATGTCCTACGAACCCCGACCACGTACCCCTACTAGGTCTCTGTACTATGGCCCACCCTCCACCCTCCCCCCAAGTCCTAACCCTCGAGTACATGTGGGCACCACCTAAGTACAGTTACATACCGTTTTGGTTATGTCATAACATTTCATTTTATTTCATTTTTATTTTTAAAAAAAATTTTTCAATCCCAATTTATAAAATTGAATAAATTATCAGAACACTATCGTAAGTTAAGAAGTTTACTAAAACAGGTTCATCCTTTTTTATATTCATATCAACATACGTATGTAAGTATACCGATGGTCTCAGAAAGAGAGGTAAATGTATGTGTGTTTTTACACGTGTGTGTGTGTGAGTGTATGTCACAGTTTACGTACTGTCCATAGTCAGTCTCTCTTGTATTTCACACATGTTTATACTTGGGCATAAAAAATATATTCAAGTTTTAATTCTTTTATAGTCTAATCAATTTTACGTACTGTTTCTAGAAACCTCTGTTGACAGTGTCTCATCGACCTAGTCGAAAAGGAGGGATAAAAATCCTCGATAAATTTTCGACTTGTACCAAATTTTATTACAATCATTAAAAACCTGTCGTCGGTTATAACTGGATATTATGAGTTCTTTTCTTCACGTTCACAATCAGTGACTTATCACAGACCGACAGGCACTGGGGTACCTGACATCGAGCGGTCCGAGGAGACAGGTACCTTAAGAGGTCCATTCTTATAACCTCACCCATCGGTAAGTGAAGAGGTGACCTAGAAGGGTTGGGTCCCTAGTTTCGACCCAGAGGTCTATTTTCGTCTAAGAAATGGAAGAATCGGTGGTCCTTTCGGATTTGTGAGTTCTTTTCTTGTGTATTTCACTCGGGACATAAATATGTCTTATGTAGGGACTACCGTAAAAAGCTTTAGTACCGGGTTCCTTACTCTGACCGTCAGACCAATTCACTTTCTCACTGGTCTTCCACTCCTAAGGTTCCGTCGACCCTAAACCTGCCGTACTACTGTCACCTTCCTTCCTCATGGGGTGGGGTGGGGGTGGAGCCGTGTGGAGGACGTGTGTGTGTGTTTTTTGATACGTTTTTACGAACTTCTTAGAAACCAGTTGAAGACGTAATATGATTGTATCAGACTCTAAGATTTTCTATGTCGATTTTTTAGAATCTTCGTCTCCAAAGTTCTTTCAAAATCTAAAATCCATATCGGTCTTATATGAATAGAAAAAAAATTTATATTTAAATAAATAAAATTAACCTCCAATTAATGAAATGTTATAACATAACCAAAACAGTATGTAGTTGTACTTAGACGGTGTCCATATGTGTACAAGGGGTAGGACTTGGGGGGAGGGAGGAGGGAGCGGTATGGTAGGGAGACCCAGCAGGGTCTCGTGGTCGGGGTTCGTAGGTCATAGTACGTAGCTTGGACCTGTCCGTTAAGCAAAGTATATACTATCATATGTACAAAGTTACGGTAAGAGGGTTTAGTAGGGTGAGAGCGGGAGAGGGTGTCTCAGGTTTTCTGACAACATATGTAGACACAAAGAAAACGACAGAGCGTGTGTCCCAATAGCAATGGTAGAAGGATTTAAGGTATATATACACAATCATATGACATAACCACAAAAAGAAAGACCGAATGAAGTGAGACATATTATCCGAGGTCAGTCAAGATTACTCCACCTACTTTGATCTCGAATAATATGGATAGAAAATCTACTCTGAAGATTTTCTGATTTCGGTTCTTAATGTCAACACGAGATCTTCTTTTCTACTAAAGTACGTCTTACCCCTCTTGATTTTCTGTGTACCAAATTACTCCGGATTTTGGTTCTAAGTCATCAAGATTGTTAAATTGATGACCAGGAGACATCTTCTGTAGAATTGGTTACGGGAAATCTCGGAAAGTAGATGTTACAACCTGTATTTGTTGTGGGAGGTCTCGGAAAATAGACGTTACAATCTGTATTGTCTTGTTGAAATAAATCGTCGTATTCTTCATTCTTTACCACTGACTAATAATTTCTCTCCTTATTTAGTTATGTCTCCTGGATCTCTACATCATTAGTTCATCGTTAGTCTGAAGTTTCATCGATTTCTTTATCAATTTTAAGCAATTTTGTGTTTCATAAAGTTTTCTTTTCTATAAAGTTGTTTTTATTGTTTTAGTTGTAAGACCCTGACTATTATATCATAGACTTTTATTCTTAATTTATACAAATTATCGAGTCAAGTCAGTGAGTCAGCACAACCTGAGAAACACTGGGTTACCTGACGTCGGTCCGAGGGGACAGGTAGTAGTTGAGGGTCTCGAACGATCTTAAGAACAGGTAGCTCAACCACTATGGTAGGTTTGTAGAGTAGGAGACAGTAGGGAAAGAGGAGGCCGGAAGTTAGAAAGGGTCGTAGTTCCATAAAAAGTAACTCAGTCAAGAAGGATAGTCCACTGGTTTCCTAACCTTGAAGTCGAAATCCTAGTCAGGAAGGTTACTTACAAGTCCTGACTAAAGGAAATACTACCCGACCAACCTAAAGGAACGTCAGGTTCCCTGAGAGCTCTCAGAAGAGGTTATGGTATCAAGTTTTCGTAGTTAAGAAGTCACGAGTCGAAAGAAATACCAGGTTGAGAGTGTAGGTATGTACTGATGACCTTTTTGATATTGAAACTGATCTGCCTGGTGGTGGTTGTTTTATTACAGAGATGAAAAATTATACGACCAATCTAACCAGTATCTAAAAGAAGGTTCCTCGTTTGTAGAAAATTGAAGTACCCACGACGGTGGCAGACGTCACTAAAACTTTGGGTTCTTTTATTTCAGACAGTGACAAAGGTAACAAAGGGGGAGATAAACGAGACTTCACTAGCCTGACATACGGTACTAGAAGTAAAAAACTTACAACTCAAAATTCGGTCGGAAAAGTGAGAGAAGAAAGTGAAAGTAGTTCTTCGAGCAATCAAGGAGTAACGAAAGAAGGTATTCCCGTCTATTCTATAGTAGACGTATAAACTCCGATAACTATAAAGGAGGTCGTCGGAACTTAGGTCGAACACGAAGTAGGTCGGACCGTAAAGCGGACTACATGAGACGTATTTTCAATTTATTCATCCGACTGTTATATGTTGGAACTGTATACGGAAAGGACTAAACCTTGGTCAGGTAACAAGGTACAGACCAAGATTGACAACGAAGAACTGGTTGGATGTCTAAAGAGTCCTCCGTCTATTCCACGGGTAGAAACGTACTTTATAAGGGAACCATAGAGATTAAAAGGACTTCTCTTGAGATCAGAAAGGGTAAGATAAAAAAGGGAGATAAAGAAACGTAACTAGTGACTCCTTTAGAGTCCCACAACCACTATCTGTACCTTATGACCGTAAGACATCAGATATCCCAGCGTTTCTCAACCTTGACTGACTCACTGACTTGACTAGTAGACTGTCAAATCCCAACGGCGTTTGAAGTTGAACATTTTTTTCTTTTATTATGGAAACTTCACGTTATATCGTTTGGTGTTATTTTGTTCCATATAGACATATTTTTAATACGTGGACCCCCATCTGTCCATATTTTTCGTGACCTCTTACCTTAGAATGAAAATTTTGTGAGGTTTATATTAATATTAGAAATGGTAGAAATCAATTATTCCTATATATAAAGGGTTACGGTGAGTTTTTAATGTCATTTTCTCAATTCTTTGGGTCAATTGTGTCTTTTAATTTTACTTCATACTTCTCAGTGTACACTTAACACGTCTTAGTTGTTACAGATTATACCACTGGTATTCGGTGTACACCGATATCTCTGAAAACTTTAGTAATAAAAATTGTAAAATACAGACTGACTTTTTCTCTGTAGTGAATGTCAAATATAGATGTCACTATATTGTTTTATAAATACAAACAACATAGTTTATAATATGTTTATAAAACCACAAAGTAAAAGAAAATATTTACACTGTTAAAAACAGTATATAAAACTGTGGTGGTATAAGTGACACATTAATTATACGGACCGTGAGTACATAAGAACGATTCAATATTGAAAAACGGGTATCTTTCACTGGGAAAATATTGATGATTGTAAAGTATTGTTGATCACGTATAAAAGGTCAAGATAATAACGTGTAATAAACCTTAGTAAGGATTTATTGTATAAAAGGTGAAGTTTTTATGGAATATGAAAGACAAAGAAACGACTTTTCCTTTCAAATTGTAAAAATATGGGTACTCATAGAAACGTATACTACTAAGATAATAAACCTCCCCAACGTTAGATAAAGAGGATGGATTATAAATGAAATCAGAAGAAGTGTAGTAGTATACAGTAGTATACAGATATATTAAAAAATAACACAAGATCTGAAACATAAGCCTCTTTCGCTACCGTGGGGTGAGGTCATGAGAACGGACCTTTTAGGGTACCTGCCTCCTCGGACCATCCGACGCCAGGTACCCCAGAGCTTCTCAGCCTGTGCTGACCCGCTGAAGGGAAAGTGAAAAGTGAAAGTACGTAACCTCTTCCTTTACCTTTGGGTGAGGTCACAAGAACGGACCTCTTAGGGTCCTTACACCCTCGGACCACCCGACGGCAGATACCCCAGTGTGTCTCAACCTGTGTTGACTTCACTGAATCGTCATCGTCGTCGTCGTCTGAAACATAATTTTTAGGTAATAAATTTTTTCTTTTTATTTAGTTTTAACTCCGGACTTTATCAATAGAAGATCTCCTAAACACAGACAAAGACGGTCTACGGACTTCTCAGAGATTTAGACCGTAGTAGTATCAGATTACAGTCGAAACTCTAAATGGTCCGGTGAGTCTACTAAATTTAGACCACCCAATACACCGTTTCCTCCTATATAAAGATCCAAAGGGTAAGAGGATCACACTTCGAGAGTTCAAAAGGACATTTGTGGTACCCTTCAAATGGTCCCAAAGAGAGACCCTTCTTAGACTTGGATTTAAACGAAAAGGAGATGGTTTCACTCTGATACTGTTCACACCAAGTCGGAGACTTGAGATAAGACCTAGTCGTTTGCCTGAGTCTCGCTTTTTTTTTTCTTTCTTTTTTTACATGAATACCAGTTAAATGAGGTAGAGAAGTACAGACAAAAGAGAATACGTTTTACTCTAGTTGCAATCTTGTATCAAGGATTCTGACTCTATTTCTAGTTTACTCAGTTGTACATTTTGTACATCACAGACCATGTACCGTTCTCGAATTAATAATAGATAGTTATTATAAATGTTACAATCGAGGAGGTTTCATTAAAACCATCGGGACCAAATAACAACAACGGATTTACCGACTGTTGTGTTTAGTCTGACTTAATAATCCAAATAAGGTGTTTATAAATAACTTATTAAAATACTTCATGTCACGAACAGTTCTTTACCCTTCGGGGAAGAAAGTACCTAAAATATCTTATCACTATTTATAGATACCTCTAACTATAGGTGTCATTACTCTCCCTTAATACAGAACAAAAGAACGATGGAAGGTTTATTTACACTTAAAATATAAATCTTAAGGTCGATAAAGACTCTTTTCAATGATAAATGTTACTCTAGTACTTTCAAACGACCATACCGGAAATAGTCAACGTTAAATGATAGTACGTGTTTGATTTTATTTGTTACAACCTTATCACCTCAAAAACAAAACAAAACGTAAAAACGTGGTAAGACGATTCGTTATCATTTATCAAGAAAT
This sequence comes from Capra ibex, assembly GCA_006410555.1. Taxonomy (NCBI): domain Eukaryota; kingdom Metazoa; phylum Chordata; class Mammalia; order Artiodactyla; family Bovidae; genus Capra; species Capra ibex. Next base: position 26,428,404 of record SJYO01018169.1, on the reverse strand, counting down.
CATTTATATTATAATTCAACCTATTTTCTCATTTATGGTTGAATTAGTAATCAAGTCTATTGATCATTGTAAAATTTCGGAATATTATTAAGTAACAGTCTCATTTTATTTTCGACCAGGACTTTCCTGTCTTTTAGTAGTACTAATTCCCATTAAACCTATTCTACAATTGACTAATCTTTATCTAGGACAATATAGGACCACAATCCGTACCACGTTAAAAGGTCCGACACTACAGAGTAAGACGTCTTGACAGTACGTGACTTATAAAACTAGGAGGAGATGTCCTACATTGTGGGTGTACTACTTATAAGGGTGACACAGATACGTCTAACGGAGAAATTATGGATTCTCCCCTTTAGCCGTAACAAACAATCGTCTCGAGACTCATAGATGAAGTTACAATGTCAATTTACTTGATTGTACTTACAAACACAGTGGACATACTATTAGTCCTTTTTTCATAAGTAAATAAGAGAATTTGACATGTAAATAATTACAAGGACTTTACTAAACCCCAAAATTTCATCGTGTGAACACTCTACATCCTGTGAGTTCAAAGAGGTGTTACCAACCTTTGACTTACGTACGTAAGAGACAGACGGAAGGTTCCTTAGACGTAGGGATCGTTTATTCTAGTTTGAAAAAAAGTTATAATGTAGTAGTCCCTACATGTTACCACTTCACTACCTTTGGCCAGGTGGGTCTTCCGTCCGTCATTCGTCTCTTTAACAGATTTCTCTTAATTTTTCGTTATTAATACTGGTTTTAGTCGGACGATAACCGATAAGATTTATTACAGTTTTTATTATAAGACGTCGGGTTTACGAAAACAATCCTATCCAAGATTTATTAACACCAATAACAACATAACAATGTATAGTAGACTACCGGAAGAAACGTACAACAAATATTGATTGGTACAATTAATGTATATATGTACGTTCAAGTTCACATACTTTATAAAAGTGGTGTTAAGGGTACATAAGAAATATAATCTTTTATACGTTTTACGTTCCTTAAGAAAAGTTTCCTCTTTGTTTGAGGTCTCAGTCCTTTAGTACGAACTAATTAAGTTTAATAATAAAAAATTTAGAGTAACACTTTCTCTATAAGAAACCATTGAAAGTAGACATGAAAAGATCTTTGTGTACCCGTAAAATTTTGGAGATAGAGTATTTTATATTGTGTGGAAGGATTCTGTCTTAATTCCCTTCAAGAAACTCTTAAAAAATTTTATATTTAAATAAATAAAATTAACCTCCAATTAATAAAATGTTATAATATGACCAAAAGGGTATGTAACTGTACTTAGGTGGTGCCCACATGTATACAAGGGGTAGGACTTGGGGGGGAGGGTCGTGGGAGGGGTAGGGTAGAGAGACCCAGTAAGGTCCCGTGTTCGAGACTCGTGGGACAGAGTACGTAACTTGAACTGACCGTTAAGCAAAGTGTATACTATTATATGTACAAAGTTACGGTAAGAGGGTTTAGTAGGGTGGGAGTAGAAGAGGGTGTCTCAGGTTTTCTGACAAGATATGTAGACACAGAGAAAACGATAGAGCGTATATCCCAATAGCAATGGTAGAAAGATTTAAGGTATATATACGGAATCGTATGATATAACCACAAAAAGAAAGACCGAATGAAGTGAGACATATTATCCGAGGTGCTTAGAAATATTTACGAAACATGATGGTCTGGTGGACTGGACGGAACACTCTTTGGATATACGTCCAGTCCTTCGTTGTCAATCTTGACCTGTACCTTGTTGTCTGACCAAGGTTTATTCTTTTCCTCATACAGTTCCGACATATCATAGTAGGATAAATTAATTGAATATACGTCTCATGTAGTACTCTTTACGATCCGACCTCCTTCGTGTTCGCCCTTAGTTCTAACGGTCCTCTTTATAGTTATTGGAGTCTATACGTCTACTATGTTGGGAATACCGTCTTTCACTTCTTGATTTCTCGGAGAACTACTTTCACTTTCTCCTCTCACTTTTTCCACCGAATTTCAAGTTGTAAATCTTTTGCTTCTAGTACCGTAGATCAGGGTAGTGAAGTACCGTTTATCTACCCCTTTGTGACCGACTGAAATAAAAAGACTCGAGGTTTTAGTGACGTCTACTACCAACGTTGGTACTTTAATTTTCTGTGAGAAACCTTCCTTTCGATACTGGTTGGATCTATTATATAAGTTTTCGTCTCTGTAAGGAAACGGTTGTTTCAAGGTAGATCAGTTCCGATACCAAAAAGGTCATCAATACATATCTACACTCTCAACCTGACACTTCTTTCGACTCGTGACTTCTTAACTACGAAAACTTGACACCACAACCTCTTCTGAGAACTCTCAGGGAACCTGACGTTCCTCTAGGTTGGTCAGGTTGGATCTCCTCTAGTGAGGACCCATAAGTAACCTTCCTGACTACAACTTCGACTTTGAGGTTATAAAACCGGTGGACTACGTTTTTCGACTGAGTAACCTTTTCTGGGACTACAACCCTTCCTAACTCTCGTCCTCCTCTTCCCCTGTTGTCTCCTACTCTACCAACCTACCGTAGTAGCTGAGTTACCTGTACTCAAACCCACCTGAGGCCCTCAACCACTACCTGTCCCTCCGGACCTCACGACACCAACTACCACAGCGTCTCACTGACTTGACTTGACTAAAGTAGAAAGTCGGATTTAAAAGTATTTCTTTTTAACAACTTATGTTAAATAATGAGTTAATTAAGACATCTTAATAAAATTGACCTATAAGATTCTTTCAAACGAAATGATTTTCTTACTAATCAAACGGATATCGTATTGGTAGTCATCGAGACGTATATATATGTAAAATTTAATTAAAATGGGTAAAGGTGAGTCTTTATCTTCACTAAAAATTTAAAAACTCAGAAATCAATTACTTTTTGATTTTTAGATTTTCTTTTTACTCGTTTTGGCCTCTATACTTTTTCCTTTCACGACACTTCCTGTTTTAATAGAATCTTTATTAAGGAGTTCGCGTACCACTGGTTCACTATAAATTGAGTTTACTTTTACCTTATTCTAATAACTTTTTTCAGTTCTTTTATGGGTTCTCTTACTTTAGATCTATTTCCTTTCTGATTTTACCCCACCTTTATATTCTGTTTTTTCTTCCTTATTATAAACGTATTCTGATCAGGTACTTCTTTTTTGTTGTTATAAAATTTAGATATTAGGTTCTTTCAAAACGTTATTCTTTTCTTGTTGACTTATATTGATACCTTTCTGGGGGTGACTCATTTATTCGTTTAATTGCGTTTTGATAGTTAGGATTGTGTATAAGATCTTTTACTGAGCTGAAGTTGTTACTTCTTTTTTAGAAGTCACGAAAGTCCTTAGACATACATGTACACACATTAACATTCTGATCTTTTCTACATCCCTTACCGTCAGGTGAGGTCATAAGAACAGACCTCTTAAGGGTACCCGTCTCTTCGGAGTGTCCGATGTCAGGCACCCCAGGGTCTTAGTCTGTGTTGACTCACTGATTCGTGTCGTATCATTTTTACCCTTTTTCCCATCTCGTGATAATACTTGTCATATACACTGTAATATCTTCATAACGTTAATTTTCACCTTTTACTCTCTTCATTTCTTGTCTCGTCTCCTTAGAGTAACAACGACACGTCCGTCAATCAAACTCATTATAATTTGGATCTGTTTATAATATTTTATAACTTATTATTTTGTCCCTTGATTTTTTCCGATTTTAATACATGTATGATGTCACCTTTGTCACTGTCTGAAATAAAAGCCCCTCAGGTTTTTAGTGACGTCTACCACTGACGTCGGTACTTTAATTTTCCGCGAACGAGGAACCTTCTTTTCAATACTGGTTGGATCTGTCGAATAAGCCTCTTCCGTTACCGTGGGATGAGGTCATGAGAACGGGCCTTTTAGGGTACCTACCTCCTCGAACCATCCGACGTCAGGTACCCCAGCGATTCCCAGCCTGTACTGACTCGTTGAAGTGAAAGTGAAAAGTGAAAGTACGCAACCTTTTCCTTTACCGTTGGGTGAGGTCATAAGAACGGACCTTTTAGGGTCCCTGCTCCCTCGGACCACCCGACGGCAGATACCCCAACGTGTCTCAGTCTGTAGTGACTTCGTTGAATCGTCGTCGTCGTCGTCGTTTGTCGAATAATTTTTCGTCTCTGTAATGAAACAGTTGTTTACATGTAGATCAGTTTCGACACCAAAAAGGTCATCAGTACACACCTACACTTTCAACCTGATATTTCTTTTGACTCACGACTTTCTTAACTACGAAAACTTGCTGCCACAACCTGTTCTGAGAACTCTCAGGGAACCTGACGTTCCTCTAGGTTGGTCAGGTAGGTTTTCCTTTAGTCAGGACTTATAAGTAATCTTCCTGACTACGACTTCGACTTTGAGGTTATGAAACTGATGAACTATACTTCTTGACTGAGTAAACTTTTCTGGGACGACGACCCTTTCTAACTTCCGTCCTTCTCTTCACCTGCTGTCTCCTACTCTACCAACCTACCGTAGTGGCTGAGTTATCTGTACTCAAACTCGTTTGAGACTTTCAACCACTACCTGTCCCTCTGGACGACACGACGTCAGGTACCCTAACGTTTCTCAGTCGGTGTTGACTCGTTGACTTCACTTCACTTCACTGCACTTTCAGTGAGTCAGTACAGACTGAGAAAATCTGGGGTATCTGATATATCAGGTACCTTAAGAGATCCGGTCTTATGACCTCACCCATCGGAAAGGGACTAGGTCCCCTAGAAGGGTTGGGTTCTTAGTTTGGGTCCAGAGGGCGTAGCGTCCGCCTAAGAAATGGTCGACTCGGTGTTCGCTTCGGGGTTGATTTGACTTGACTTGTAATTTTTATGATCTCAGATGTTTGATGATTATGTTTAGTACATTTATGTTATGTTTAAAATTAATAGTTTTAAATACATTCAACTCTTGTTTTATGTGTATTTTTTCTTTATCGTTTATATCATGTCTACTAATATTTTATGGAACTGTCTTGCCTCTTGTATCATTGAGTAAATAAATTTTTTTTTTTTTCAAAAGTTAAATCAAGTATTACATTGTGAGAGAATAAGACACGTGATTTTTGTATAAAACAACAACAAGTTAATGATTCAGTACAAACTGAGAAACGTTGGGGTACTTGTCGTGCGGTTCGAAAGGACAAGAAGTGACAGAGGGACCTCAAACGGGTTCGAGTACAGGTAACTCAGTCACTGCGATAGATTTGTAGAGTAGAGACGGTGGGGGAAGAGGATAAAGGGAGTTCGAAAGGGTCGTAGTCCCAGAAAAGATTACTTAGTCAAAAAAAACGTAGTCCACCGGTTTTATGACCTCGAAGTCGAAGTCGTAGTCAGGAACCCTACTTTACAAGTCTACTAAATCCTAACTAACCAAACGACGACAACGAATTTTGTTTACTTAAGACTTTTCGATTTTAATTTCTCCTGTTTCTGAAAATCCGTTTACCTTTGTATTTTTTCCTCCATAACAATAAGTCTGATCTTTAGTTCCGTTTTATATGTGATTTGGACTGGGGTTTTCCGTATAAAATTACAATTTTCAGTGGTAAACGTTACTTCTATATAGTGTCTTTGATGTTCTTTCCATTCCTCTGTCTATGTTTTTATATTCATTATCCACCAAAAGTATAAGGAAAGAGTTTTATTCTATTCTACTCATTTATTTTTATTTATTGATATATCTTCCGGATACATTGTATGAGTCATGTCACCTAAAATGACTGTAGTTAGTTTGAAACGTGAGATTATTAATTTCCCTATGGAAGAAGAATTGAGTAATGTAAACCTTTAAGTAGTATATAACGGTATGTTTCTTTAATTCTTTAATAACTTAAGGTATTTCATCCATACAGTTTATTGTTATAGAGTAGTTTTACATTATTTTGATCATTAATAATTGTTTGGACCTTTGATAGTCGGTTGAGTTTTAATTTTTCCTTTAATTTTGCGATTATGATTTGATGATTCCATTTTTCTTTCATTTGATTTGATGGATGTAAATACTGTACACAGTTTCGTTACTACTCTGTTAATTACCATGATTTATGTAAAAATTATTTTTAATTCCGTAATTTATTTGTTACTTTAAAATCATAAAATATTTTTAGAATTAGTTTTAAAATTAAACATTATTTAATTTATATTAACACTTGAGTTTTTATTCTTTTCCTTATTCATTTAGTCTTCTTTCGTTTTACCTTCTTTATTAACTTTAAAATTTTATTTTACATTACTTTATCTCTTTCTTTTTATTATCTGGATAAATTACATAATTTTAAGACAAAGTACAAAACAAAGGAAACAACAAAAATTTCATTGGTTACTTTGTTTAATAGTACATTAAAAGGGTTCTTTTTTTACTCTTTCATGTTTATGTTTTTACTCTTTACAGTTTCCCCTCTATCAGTAAACTTTTCTTTGATAAAATTTTTTAGTATTTTCTGATGAAACGTTGTATGAAATGTTTATTGAAAGTTACTTACTAATTTATTTGTAGTAGTAAACCGTTTGTGGTGTTGTTATTAACAAAGTCCGTTCTTAGTGTCTAAGTACTACTTGAGACGTCCAATTCATTCTACTTTTCCCTATAAATATATCAAAGGTTAACATTTCTCTTATCACATTGAAATATCACTTCTTTGACTCGGTGTGGGTAGTCAGTTTCGTTATTTTTAATCGTGGGGTTTACTTTGTTTAGTTACAGTACGATGGTACTATGTGACTCTTGGCACCCAGTAGTGAAAATATCATGAGAACAGTCTTCATGTGTTGAACTTAAATCAGTACTCCTTTGTAGTCTGTTCCGTCTAACTATCTGTAAGGTATTTTATTAGGAAGTCTTAATATTTTGATTCTATCAGGACTTTCTGTTTCTATTCTTTGATAGGATCTAACTTTTGTCTGCATTGTCGCATCTCGTCACAATAAGACCTCACATAAGACTTAATATTTTTCTTTTGACTTTCCTGTTAACTACTTTAAACTTATCTAAGACATTTTCATCAAATCTCTATATGGTAATAATTGAAAGACCAAAACTATTAACTTAATACTAAGTCCTTCCACAAATATAAACTCCTAACACCCGAGTATATTACCTCTGGAAACAATAGTCGAACACGTTTAAATGACACAGACTAAAGTAAAGGTTTGTTTTACAATTTTTGATTTTCGTCTAATCTTTTTACTTGAATTCCTTTCTTTTAGAAACAGTTTAGTAATTTTTACATCTTAGAGAATTTTGTTATTTAAGTATTTAAAACGTAAACTCGTCTGAAAGAAAAAAAGATCTATTTCTTAACTCGTTAAATTACTAATACTCACACACACACACACACACACGTGATTCGATACAGGTTGAGAAACACTCGGGTACCTGACATCGGATGGACCGAGGAGTCAGGTACCCTAAAGGTTCCGTTCTTATAATGTCACCCAACGATAAAGAAAGAGACCCCTTAGAACCGGTGGGTGTTAAATCACTGATCCAATTGATTTATTATGACTATACCGTTTCTTGTGTAAAAATAAAGACCTTATTTTCAGTTCTCCTTTTGATTAAATTCTTGCTCTTAAACAATTATATATCTAAACCCCGCTATTAAACTGTATTCGTATTGTATGAAAGTCCTCTATATTTTTATTAGATGGACTCCTTTTCACTTTTATGCACCATCCACGTAAAGTTCATTGAAATTTATTTCTAATCTAGAAAAAACAACTGATTGGCTATCTTCAAATTTAGTAGGTTAATAAAAAAAAAATTGACCTCCTTTTAACGAAACGTTACAACACATCCAAAGACTATATAGGACAGGGAGAACTCGGAGGGAGGGGAGGATGGTAACGGGGGAGATCTAAGAGTCCAGTAGTGTCTCACGGTCCGACCCGGGGGACGCGATATGTCGTCGAAGGGAGATCAATATATAAAATGTGTACCCTCAAATATATACAGTTTCGATGAAAGAGTTAAACAAAGTGAGAGAGGAAGGGGACGACACAGTTGTCCAGACAGGAGATGTAGACGTGTACCTCCGTTGGATCTACAGGTAGCTGTCTACTTACCTATTTCTTCTGTACCATGTATATACGTTACCTTATAGTGAGTCGGTATTTATCTTTGTTTAACTCAGTCAACAGGACTCCACCTACTTGGGTCTCTAACAATATGTCTCACTTCAATTCAGCCTTTCTTTTTTTGTTTATAACATATAATTGTGTCTATATACTATAGATCTTTTTTTATCATGACTCCTTGGACAAAAGTCCCTTCTTTGTCCAGTAGGTAAAAATCGATAACTGACCAGTTTTTAAAGTGGACCTAAAAACAATCTACGATACTTCTTTGTTTACAATACAATACTTCAGGTTTACCTGAAAAACCAGTAGGGTTATGAATAAAATGTAATAATAAATTTTTTGTGTATACCATACACAACTATACTAACAAAACGTAACTTTTCCAGTTTTCAGAATGGTTTTATAGTGAAGTTAAAAAAAAAAATTAAATACCCTCTTCTTATCTATTTGACTTCCGTATTATTTTTCAAAATTAATAAGTCAAAGGATATTTTCTTTGTAATATTTCCACTCTTTCTTATACAAGGACTACCATCAACATGGGATCCTTCGAAATAAATTTGATAAGTAACGCTTAAATACTTTTGATATATCAAGATTTCGGTGTTTAGGTAACACTTGATGGTTAAATTCCTTGTTTCGTAGAATTTAAATATAAACTTTAGATATAAAAATTTTCACAATTATTTCCCAAGAGAGATCGACTGTTTCAGTCAGATCAGTTTCGATACCCAAAAGAAAAGGTCATCAGTAAATGCCTACACTCCAACCTGATATTTCTTTCGACTCACAGTTACTTAACTACGAAAACTTAACACCACAACCTCTTCTGAAAACTCTCAAGGAACCTGACGTTCTTCTAGTTTGGTCAGTTAGGATTTTCTTTGGTCATGACTTAATCTTCCTGATTACGACTTCGACTTTGCGGTCATGAAACCGGTGGACTACACTTTTTGTCTGAGTGACCTTTTCTGGGACTACTGTCTCCCCTACTGTCTCCTACTCTGCCAACCTACCGTAGTGGTCGAACTACCTGTACTCAAACTTGTTCGAGGCCCTCAACCACTTCCTATCCCTTCGGACCGCCTCTTCCGTTACCGTGGGGTGAGGTCATGAGAACGGATCTTTTAGGGTACCCGCCTCCTCGGACCATCCGACGTCAGATACCCCAACGATTCTCAGGCTGTGCTGACTCGCTGAAGTGAAAGTGAAAAGTACGTGACCTCTTCCTTTACCGTTGGTTGAGATCACAAGAACGGACCTCTTAGGGTCCCTACCCCCTCGGACCACCCGACGGCAGATACTCCAACGTGTCTCAACCTGTGTGACTCGTTGACTTGACTTGATCGACTGTTTAATGACATACGGTAGAAGTTAGATCAATTAATATGACCTTTTTTTCCGAAAGAGAGTAAATATGAACGTTAGGTTGACGTCCGTTAACTCAAACCGAAGATGACAAAGAGAATTCTCAGTTTCCTAAAATTTTGGTACGTAATATCGCGTCGTAATTCCCACTACGTGACGTTAAGGGGAATGTGTTTCACGTCAGTCTCCTATATTTTCGTTTAGTGAACTCTATTTTACTTTGTTAAAAATTTGTTTAGAACAAATTCTTGGTACTCGTATGTCATTTTAGGAGTTACGGGTTACGTTTTATACTCGTGTGTCAAACAGACATTCCGGTCCGAGAATTTTGACCGTCGGAAATCTAGTTATAAATAGTACCTTAATTCTCTATAAGGGATTTACACCGTTTGAAGAGTACGTTTTGTGTGTTACTGTCAGGTATTTTATGTAACTTAAGTAATCTTTACGATCAGTGTATTGGTCCTGTAGTAGATGGACGGGCAATTCTTTCTGTTGTCGTCCAGTAATAGTAGTCGTTATTAATAGTAGTCCTCGTTCCGACTTCTTGTGGACGGTTCCCAAGTAGTTTTGTGTAGTATAAAATCGAACTTATACCTCTTGTTATAAGTATAAAAAGAATCACTTATATGTCGTTACAGTTGGGTTCAGAAGTCCTTTTAATAAAGTTAGTTGATAATCCTTTTGACTTTATTAGAGTACTAGCATTGGACTTACTTCAGAACCAGTTTAGTATAAAATATGTGTAAAAGTCTTTCTGTCCGAATATTTCCCTACATAAAAATTTTTAAGGAAAGATATAATCCTATGTATAAATTTTTGTATCGTTGTAACTGTATATATGTAATGACACACATTTTATCTATCGATCACCCTTCGAAGACATGTCGTGTCTCTCGAGTCCATCCAGGAGACACTACTGGATCTCCTCACCATACCCCCCCACCATCCTCCCTCCAAGTTCTTCTTTCCCGATATACATATCCATATCAACTAAGTGTAACAACATGTCATCTTTGATTGTGGGGTAACATTTCGTTAATATAGGGTTATCTTTTATTTATTTGTTTTAAAATTTTTATTTATCTTGTCAACTGTAGATGTTGTGAGTATACGACCTTCTTTCGTTGTTACAGGTATTCGACAAAACCCTTCCTACCATCAATGTCTCTAGTAAAAATTTGCAACTAGAAGACAAACATTTCGGTTTTATTTAATGGGTCTTAAGAAATCGTAAACAGTGTGAATCATCCCACTTGATAGACATAAAAGACACAACGAACATCAGGATCGGGTCAATAATTTACGGGTTCAAATCAATATACTACAGGTAGGATATTATGTATGATGTCCCGTAGGTCACTGAGTAGTCATAACTTTTTAATGGTTGATTAACTGTCTATAGGGTTATGATAAGAGGAATCGGGTGGACATACAAACTCCGTGTACGCACTGAAAAAGGAGGTGTAGCGAACTCCTTATATTCGGGCAATAACCTCTTTGTTTTTATTCAATAGAGCTCAGGTGACACTTGGAACAATCAATGTAGGACAGCTGATTGGTCGTCATAGCCGTAATGGGTCTCCGAACAACCTCTACATCCGCTCCGGTAGAATCGAAATGTCGAAGGTGCAGAATTCTAAACTTCGTTAAGTTTGAGTGTCAAATTCTTCGTCACCAACTGTCCCACGGACCTGTCTTTCGATGAACTTGGGGTCGAATGAAGGGGAGACCTACGTATACTCGATACCCTTTACGGTTCAATTACCGAGGAAGATCGTACCGATCCGTAAGGATCGTAGGTATAAAGGTTCGGTTTCTATTGACTACCTCCTCCTAAATAGAAGGTTTGTTTAAGGATTACTCCAGTTGTATTTTGTGAGCTCACGAACGATACCGGTGTCACGGAGAGGGTCGAGGAGACTAGTTGTCAGAAGTGAGAACTTCGTTCATACATTCTTTGGTCCTACTCCTCCTCATAATCTACATAGAGGAACTGAAGAAAGGTCTTTCCCGGGTAGGTGTTGACCCTTACGTAACTGACTAGTTTCTGAAAGAATAAATCTGTTTGAGTGAAATACTTGTTCTGATAGGAAAACCTACCTATCTAATTAGAGTTTTAGAAAAAATAAAAGGAAGTACTATGTCATACTCGATCTCTGGGATAAGTCTACACAGTGACCTCAGATAAAGGTGGAAGGAGGGGATCCTACCCGGTCCCTTTCCCGACATCCCCAGTCCGAGTCATCTACCCTGTACTTTTAACAATAACCGTTTCCTTCTAAAGACATTTTGACCTAAGTTCTAGAAAGAGGAAGAGATTTTATCCATTAGTACTATTCTATAAATTCTTTGAATGACGAGAATTGTCATTCAAACTTTCGATGACAACAACGTTTCGATGAAATCACTAGAAAGGAAGAAAAGTCCAAAGGTCATACTTGTTCGACAGGTGGTATCCTAGAAATTTACCGAGAAGACTAGTGGTCTATACGTCTACTGTGGTGGGAATACCGTCTTTCACTTCTCCTCGGTTTCTCGGAGAACTACTTTCACTTTCTCCTCTCACTTTTCCAACCGAATTTCGAGTTGTAAGTCTTTTTATTCTAGTACTGTAAACCAGGGTAGTGAAGTACCCTTCATGTACCCCTTTGTCACTTTCGTTATAGTCTGAAATAAAAAGACCCGAGATTTTAGTAACGTCTACCACTAACGTTGGCACTTTAATTTTCTACGATGAGGAACCTTCCTTTCAATACTGGTTGGATCTATCGTATAATTTTTCGTCTCTGTAATGAAACGGTTGTTTCCAGGCAGATCAGTTCCAATACCAAAAAGGTCATCAGTACATACCGACTCTCTCAACCTGACACTTCTTTCGACTCCGCTTTCTTAACTACGAAAACTTGACACCACAACCTCTTCTGAGAACTCTCAGGGAACCTGACGTTTCTCTAGGTTGGTCAGGTAAGATTTCTTCTAGTCAGGACCCATAAGTAACCTTCCTGACTACGATTTCGACTTTGAGGTCATGAAACGGGGGAGTACTCTTTTCAACTGAATAACCTTTTCTGAGACTACGTCCCTTCCTAACCCCCGTCCTCCTCTTCCCCTGTTGTCTCCTACTCTGACGACCTACCGTAGTGGCTGAGCTACCTGTACTCAAACTCACTTGAGACCCTCAACCACTACCTGTCCCTCCGGACCGTACGACGTTAAGTACCCCAGCGTTTCTCGGCCTGTACTGACTCACTGACTTGACTTGACTTGACTACTATTGGTGTACTCCTCTTTAGTAAAATTTTTGAGTTTTATTTCGTTAATTACTCTTCTCTTGTTTTTTCTAAAAAGATTAGGTTACTCGTACCTTTTAGTATATTATTTCCGATATCTGGATCGTAAACTTCTTTGTACTCTTTCTTCATTACGAAAAGAAACAAACGATGTTTGGGTTTTTTACAGTCCTTTTACAAATTCGTTTCTCGATTATACTTTATCCACTTAGTAAAAAGGTAACCATTCTTAGTAATGTCAAGGAATTATTTCTCCTGAACGGTGATATTAGCAAGATTGACGTTTTAACATATGAAGACTGTTAGAGAAACTTAGATTAAGAATATCAGTAGTTCGGGACTCAATGTCAATGATTCGTAAGAACATAAATTTATAAGCTAGTAGTAGACTAATAGTAGTTTTCTTTTTTGTAGATTCATCGAACGGAAACACTTAAGTTTACTTATTTCGAATGAAGGAAGATACCCGAGGTATATCATGTAATTTAATAACCTTCGTAAAACAATATGTTGATCCTTGTAAGTCGGTTATAGTCTTAGGTATAATGTCACGTAATAAAGGGTCAATTTCGTAATAATAGTCCCAAAAACAATTAAAAAATATTAAAATGTTCAGTTTTTCCATTTTAGATACATTCTTTTTCTTCTCCTTTTATATTTACTACACTTTTATGACCCTTACTCCTTTCTCTATAAATAACAAATTTTATTATATTTATTGTTTATAGTATTCATGTTACATAGATTTATTACCCGATTCTCCGATTAAAGAAAAGTTCGACTTTGTAACAGGATTTTAAGTCCCAACAGTAGGAGATATGAAACTAAGAAACTTTCCTTCCCTTCTAAAGAGATCATCTTCAGATACGAAATTTATGGTTGGTACGTAACTTCGTCACATGTCAGAGTGAACATCTTATCCTCGTCAATATAAATAATTTCTTTTTATTTCGTCTTGAATTTAAGATCCAGTTGAACATGAGACTACATCCAATGATTGTGAAAAAAAGACGGTCGTTACACTCTGCATTTATCGTTCGAACCTCCACTCCCACTCTCGGAGTCTCGATTTTCGGGGGTGAAACAACATGTGGAAAACAGAAAGAGGACATGAAAATAATACAGTCTGAACGACGGGGTGGACGTCAGCGAAGGGACATAGAAATAGGTGTTGGTAACTAAGGGTGACATGTAGAGAAAGAAGAGTGTCAGGAGTAAAGACAGAGGTGAGTACGGAAGACAGGGTGTCACCGTAGACCAGGAGGTCAGGGCCGAACATGAGGTGAGAACTCCGAAGGGACCACCACGATCACACTCAGGGACCCAACCCTTCTAGGAGACTTCCTCCCGTACCGTTGGGTAAGGTCATAAGAACGAACCTCTTAGGGTACTTGTTTCCTTGGACCGTCCGATGTCTCAGGTATCCGAGTGTTCCTCAGTCTGTTTTGACCTCGGTAAATCGTACGGGTGTCCGTATATCATCTATATACAGTTAGGGTTAGGGTTCCTTTTTAGACGAGTTCTATGACGTCGTTGGATTTACCCTTTTATTAAATCATAAGTAAAACTTGTTTTAACAAGAAATTATTGGTACCATTCTTAGTTATGTGAAGGGTAGTTATGTCAAAAACTCTTATATGATACATGTCCCTTAATAAAACCCATGACAAACCTTATACTTTCAGTCTATCATATCAATATTTTAATTCAAAACATCTCCTTTATTTATGTGTGCATACAAATTATTTTATTTTTCTAACAGACCTCATACTCCACAATAGTCCTCATTCCGTCAAGAAAGTCTCTACTTCTAAGTAGCTATAATGTATGTAAAGGTCTCTGAATCGTACATGTTTGTGAAATTCTTTTCTCTCTACAATCTAAATGAAATAATTATTCTAAAAATTTAGTCAAAAATCAGAACTAGAAGAATCGATTATTTACTCTATACGTTTTGAGCCTTGTCAACATGATAAAGTTTGTAATACAAGAAAGTGAATAATGTCAAATATTTCTTCTATTATTTACTTAACTAAAACTTTCTTCTCACTTTTGACTTGTACCTCTTATCTCTCTTCTCTCCCTTAAAACCAAGTCTTCCTGTACTCAACTAGACTTTAGTCCTTTAAAATCCCTACTACATCCATCATTACTCACAAGAAGAGATCAACCTATATCTTATGTAATTCTTTTCGTGTCACTATCTACAAACTTTTTCATCAAAAACGGGTGTAGTTTTATAGAAACTTACGACGACACTGTACAAAATGAAGTGTCCTTTGACCTTTTGAAACGTTCAAAAATTGATCTATTTTTATTTATATACCTTGATATGACTTCCTCATGTCCCCTTTCCTACCTTCATCCATCTAAGAATGTCTCTCTAGTAATCCTGTCCTTAGTCTCTTTCTCTTCGTGTCATTACTCTTTACTCTTTCGATAAAGTTTCCGTTTCTCTCAGAACTTATTCGTTTTCCTTAGAATGACTTGTCAACAGTCTGTCACAAATTTTACTTTTAACTCTTGTTTTTAATTACTTGTTTAGTAAACCATTCAACAAATTAATATCTAATGATATTCTTTTTTGACGTTTTACAAGTTTTTAAATTCTTTTTGTACTTCAATTTTTTAGTAATTTTTGAATTACTAATTCAACCCTTATTTTGTTTGTGTTTCACTATGTTATCGACTCGAAGATTTTCTTTCTTTTTAATTTATGAGGTAAATACAATCTATACGACTCACGAATGTTTATTTACAAACCTATTCTATAACTACCTTAACTGTTTTTAAAATTTTGTATACTCTCTTTCATTCTATTTTTCATGATTTTTAAAATTCGGTATTTCTGAAAAACTTTATATGTGTGTGTTCAACACTCGTAGAGTATATTTATAAACCGTATATATATATATATATATATATATATGTATATATTAACGTAATTGGTACCTACAGACCACAGAAGACCTGTAAACGTTCTTAGAGAAACCCACAGGTGGATCGAGGACTTGGTATTCATTACTCTGATAAAGTTGTAAATATCTATTATAATTGGTAAAAGAGTGTTACAAAGATGTTTAAATATTTGGTCAATCTCATTCGTACTGAAATGAGGTGTAGGAATACAAACAGTCTGAAAACTTAAAGACGGTCATATCACCAATTTCCTATAGAGTAACTTCGAAAAATTTTTATAAAGAAATAAAATGAGTAAATAAACCGTCACGGTCCAGAATCAACGTCTTACGTCCTAGAAATGAACGACGTACGGTTGTGAATCAACACCGTACACCCTTGATCAAAGGACTTGTCCCTAGCTTGAGTCTTGGGGACGTAACCCTCACGCCTCAGAATCGGTGATCTGTTGGTCCCTTCAAGAAGTAACACCAAAATTCAAAACTAGGGGATTACCAAATCCGTGGTTCAGTACAGACTGAGAATGTTGGGGTACTTGACATCGGGTGGTCAGAGGAGACAGGTACCTAAAAGGTCTGTTCTTATGACCTCACCCAACGGTAAAGGAAGAGGTCCCTTAGAAGGGTTAGGTTCTGACTGGAACCCAAAGGACGTAAAGTCCGTCTAAAAAAAAAATTGGCAGACTCGATGGTCCCTTCATAAAGGATTAAAGATGATTTCTACTAGGTAAGAAAAAGATGAGAAACACAGTAAAAGGAAACTTAAATATTCTATGTGTATCTGTATAGATAAATCCCGAAGAAGTTACAAAAGGTTATTGAAATATGTGGTCTTATAACATATATAAAACAATCTAATTCTGGAGTCTAAAAAAATTTGTAACCCTCAATTGTATAACAGAAAATATTTTCATACAAGAGGAAAAAAAAGACCATCTCCTTTACATTGATTTGACTAAGACATGCGACTTACAGATTTTGAAAACGATTCGAGAGGTTAGGATTAAAAAATTGGTATAACAATAGATCTAAAGATGACTTTAGTAATACGGTACACTTTTATCGTTGAACTAAATCAAAGGTTATAAAGTTATAAATTATTAAATGAATTATTAAGTGAATAAGTTAATTTAGAGTAAAACGATACTCCATATATATATATAAAGAGGTATTTAACGATGTAAATCATCGATTGTAAGACGAATCTTAAAACTGGGTATAAATATTAACCAGAATCCCTCATCATGAAAATAACATTATAAAACTCGACTAAAACTGTAGTCCCGATGGGATTAGGGTATTTTATCGACACCTAAGGAATCAAAAGGAAAGGACATCTATCATCTAAATTATAGTGTTAAACAAGGGATTTACAAAAATCTTGGGTGACGATTATGGTAAAGACTCAACAAAATGTTAACAACCTTCTAAAATTTGATGACTGAGTTAATAAGATTACCAATAGATGAAGTCCAAAGTATAAAGAAGAAGTCAATTAAAACCATTACATTAACGGGAGAAGTAGATTCAAAGTTTTACGTGACTGTAGTCCAATTATTATAGAAGAATAGTGTAAATAAAGACGTCGTAGACCGTGATATAGGAGACAAAGTGAGGATTAAATCAAAGTAACATAATAGAGAAAAAAATGGGACTACTTGAGAATATCTTCGACTAGGATGACTAAAATGCAATGCGAATTCTTATTTGAAACCGATTATACTAGGATTTATAGTATATAAACAAAGTAGTAGAAAAGACATGAAAACAAAAGGAAAATAAAAGGATAAAAATAGTTGGAAATGGAAAAAAGTATAATTTGGATATGTAAAGGAAAATCATAATGAAATTGACGTAGTTATTTATAACTATACCTCACGAAAACAATAAATAGTCGAGAGATTTAGGTAGAATTAAAGGTAATACTAAAATTTGAGTTATTCTTTAATAAAGGATTATATAACAAAAGTATTACTCCACCATAAACGAAATGAAGTAAAATAATAAATTAGTAGAATTCATATAATAACAGTCAATGTAATAGACTTCCTTTCGTCAGAACTTTAAACCAGTCCAAATGAGTGACCATTTTTTTTAGGTCCCTGAAAGGACCACTAGGTCACAGGTCGTGAAGTGGGAGGTCACGTCCCTCATGTCCAAATTCGAGATTAGTATCCCGATTCTAAGGTGTATGTAGCGTCGGTTTTTTTTTTTTTTGGGTGTATGGATTTTACTTCGTTATGACATTCTTGAAATTATTTCTAAAATTTCTATAGAGAGTGTTGATGAATTTTGACACAACTTCTTCGAGAGTCCTATAAACTTTTACTATTCGTGAAAAGTTAACAACATCCGTTTTAAAATATACAGTAGTTAGTTAAAAGATAAAGTACTTAAAATAAGAATGTAAACAATGAAAGAGAGAAGACGAATTACATGTTAAACAAGAAGTAAAAGATGTAGAATTCCTCTTTAAGTCTAGTAATCAAGGTATTAATTTAAAGAAAAGAAGTCCGTAAAATCACGAGATTGTAAGTAAATTCTTCATGAAATTAATAAAACGTGTGTAGAAAAAGGGTGTTTAAACAACACAAATAAAAGTAAGAGAATCTTTATGAAGATTATGAAGAAAAATTATAACAGAAAATGTATCTCCAATAAATCTTCATAAAAGATCAAAGATTTATAATCCTGTAAAATTTTTAATGGAAAGGCTAAAAAAACCATAGTTAATGAAACCATTCTATTCTATAGAACATATTAAACTTAGAAAATTTGAACAAAATGTCGTTTTTATGGAAGATAGAACAATTTATAAGGTACAAGTGAAATTTTTCTACACGTAAGAAGACAAAACCTCATCAAACAAGGTATTTACAGTGAATCCAGTTCAAACAAACTGTTGCAACAAGTTCAGAATATTTAGTAACGACTTCACTTCAGCAAGTCAGCACAGGCTGAGAAACTCTAGGGTACTTGACATCAGATGGTCCGAAGAGACAGGTACCCTAAAAGGTCCGTTCTCATGACCTCACCCAACGGTAAAGGAAGAGGTCCTCTAGAAGGACTGGGTCCCTAGCTTGGGTCCAGAGGACGTAACGTCCGTCTGCGAAATGGGAGACTTGGTGGTCCCTTCACGATTTAGTAACGATCAAAAGATTTGACAATAAGAAATTCGATAATTCTCGGCTCACGACTTCGGAGTCTGATATCAAAACAGAAGTAGATAAAAGGAGGATAAAGATATTGTAAACGAAGTAAACTCTGAAATAAAACGTTAAATATTTAACGTATGTGGAAATCCTAACAGTGTAAGAAAACTACTTAATTAGTAACAATAGATAATCCACGAAAGACGACGTATTGTTTATGTAGGTCTTAAATCGTAGAATTTTTGGTTTTTATATAATAGAGTTGTCATGCACTCAGCATTCGGACCCGTAGAGAGTCAACCATGGAGACAGAGTTATAGACTGTACTTTAAAGTCAGTATACAATTGTGTAGATATCATCACCAGTGTACACTTCCGAACTGACACCGGGGAGTGGTCCATTCAGAAAGGAACCCTTATGGAGTACTGTCTCGAAGACCAAAGGGGTGTCTACTAACTCGTCCTTAGACTTTGTAATCGTTGAGAGGAAAATTTAGGGTCAGCGTCTTCGGTACAGTGTAGTCAGACTATACAAGACAAACTATCTTCGGTCTGAGATTCTGGTCGGGTGTCAGGTCCCCTTCATTAATGTGTTTCCGAACTTATGACCCTCACCACTACGGGCCTCTGGTAGAATTTCCGACGTTTGAACCAGAAGTAGAACTTGGGTCATATTCATTTACGGTAATCCCTTCCTTTATCGGTCGGTAGTAGTCGAGTGGAGTCTTCCAGAGAAAGAGAGATGTTAAAATTAAGTAGATAGAAGTACCGAAGACGTCTGAAGACTACAGAAATACTACAGAAGGCTACAAGACATCATGTAGTCACAAAAGGTCAACAACGTGACTCTCGTTATCAACGGTAAAGGACGATGTAGGATCGTCTTTATTTTACAAAATAGAATTATATAAGAAGTAAGATGTTCAAGTTAAACCAAGGTAAAGTTTTAAGAAATAAAACCCCTCAGTAAAAGAGGAATAAATATAAAAGTTAAAAGAAGATAAAGTCTTTTATACTATATAAAACTTTTGAGACAACTATTTTAGACGAATTTTCCCAACCACTCCTCCCCGAAGGGAGAATCAGATCACCAATTTTTAGACGGAACGTTATGTTCCCTGTAGACAAACTAGGGACCAGGTCCTTCTGGGGTGTACGGTGTCTCGTTGACTTGGGTACACGGTGTTAATGTTCGGGAACACGGATCTTGGGTGCGGGGTGTTATTCTCTTCAGTGACGTCACTCATCGGGAGAGTGGTGTGGATCTCTGCTCTGGGACGAGTGAGTTGACCTCTTTTGGGAGAGTGTCGTTACTTCTGGGTCGTGTCCGTTTATATTTATTTATTTATCAAAAATCTCTCAACTCCCTTTATATATAGAGTCTGAAATTATATAGACATATTTTCATTATTAGAAGTCTCCAATTTGTAATTTACTTTTGTCCTTAAGTATTTCCATTTATGTTGGCGCACGACACGATACGACACCAATCAGTGAGTCGGCACAGACTGAGAAAGACTGGGGTACCTGTCATCGGACGGTCCGAGGAGACAGGTGTCCCTAAGAGGTCTGTTCTTATGACATCACCCAACGGTACAGGAGGAGGTCCCCTAGAAGGGTTGATCCTCAGTTTAGGTCCATAGGGTGTAACGTCTACCTAAGAAATGACAGACTAGGTGTTCCCTTCGAGTAGATATTCGGATTTGAACCGAAAAAGAATTTTTACCGTAGTGTTAAATACAAAATTATTGAATGTGACATAACATAATTAATGTTCATCTTTTATAGAAGTTCTTTTCTTACACACTTTTCACTTAACTTATTCTCCCTTCTACAAAACGTTAGGATTTTGTTACATAAGTCTCTAGGTCGCAGAAAGTATACGGTAGGAGAACTTATTTTGTAAAAGTAGTGGGTACTTTGTTTTATAAAACCAAAATATTAATTTTTAGGACATCGGAGATAGATCGATAAGGTCGAAAGATCAGTCAAAAGTACATGAATTACGTCATTATAGTGACCAGTATAAAAATGTATGAAGTACGATAAGGTATAGGGTTATGGAAACGAACGACAAAGAGGTCAGACTATCAAGACAGAGGGATAAAGAATGTCGATTAAGTACGATATATACACTGACGAATTGAAGATACGGAAGAACTTAACACCTTCGGTCTTTCAATTGTCCTGTAAAGAGATTGATAAAAACGGAGAGTACAGTCAGATAATTACCCCGAAGGAACCACCGAGTCGTCATTTCTCGGACCAACGTTACGTCCCCGGTGTCTTCTACGTTCAGGCTAGGGACCCAGCCCTTATATGGGACGCCCTTCCGTACCGTTGGGTGAGGTCCTAAGAACAGACCTCTTAGAGTACCTGTCTCCTCGGACCACGAGATGTCAGGTACCCCAGTGTTTCAACCTGTGCTGACTTCACTGAATCGTTCGTTGAGACAATTAGAACAATTGGAACTCTAACCTTGAATTATTGACTCTTTTTCACCGTCTAATATTCTGTGGCTAAAACAATATTATGTTTCTGTCTAAATCGAAGACTTAGTCCGTCCAAGGACTACCATCATCTTATCATACCAAGATCTCACTTATGAACACACTATTAAAGAGTCTCGTCGTCTACCGAAGGACTAATATTGCCCATATCGTTGAGTTAATTGTTAGGTAAGAACATCATGCCAAAGTCTTTTTTAAAGACCTTCGAATGTGATCTCGGATAAAGTAGTCATAAGGGTTACTAACTTATAGTAAATTACCGGGTACTGTTTAGGAAAAAAGAAACTTGTTAAACCTCTCTTAATGTAAGGAACTTATTTTTGGGTTTAACCGTGTGGATACGAAACTTTAAACCGAGTCCATTACAGAGTAGAGTAGTTATAAAGTCGTGTAATAAAATGATATAAAAAACATTCAAGAGGGGTCTTTCGGTACGACATAATTGTCAACTAACGACTCATATCTGGACAAAGGGTGTAAACTGAGATTTGAGGAACTTTGATATGAGGTATTAATATTCCGATCTTATCCTATTAGTTTATCAATCGAGTCTTTAGGTTGATCTCCTAATATTTGTCTGTCCCTTAAAATTCTAGAAACCCTCTAGGAATATTTAATTACTAGTGAGTTCTTTCGTCGAAACGTTTAGGTGTTTTGGTTCGTACGAACGAGTCGTTATTTTAGTACGGTGTCTTCGTACTCTGTATAGGGGGGTTTTATTTTCTTACTGTGTTCTGGGTGTAGGATGTATACTAGGAACCCTGTACGAGAAGCATGTATATTTTTTGATAAGTAAATACCTTTCCACCGTAGAGTTTCGTTTATGGAATAACAAGACTCTGGACTTTATTAAACAGGTATCACGTAATATCAGGACTGACCTGGTACATCCCTGTTCTTTTGAGTGAATAGGTTGGACCTCCTCCTCGACTACTACTTTCGGACTACAGATGGGAACTTACTCCTTTTTCACTAGGAAAGAGAGAGGGGTGAAAAAGAAACTATATTTTGACATCGGGTGATTCATGGACCCCAAACTGTGGTAAAATGGGTGGGTGTACATTCGGAGTGTTCGTAGGATAATATTATTTAGTTAAGAATGGAGAGTGAAACGGAGAACTGCTTAAGATAGACGTGACAGTTCATTTCTTAGTTTAGAGAGTCTCCAGGGACTTTGTGGTGGATCACTAAAGTTAAAGTCTAATTATACTCCCTTTAGCAAATTTTATTTGTGTGTTCCTTAGGAAGACACCATGTTCCAGGACTAGAGGACCGTAACGAAAGTGAAACGGAGAAAAAAAGTAGGTAATATAAAATAATTAAATGTCAGTTGGTGATCGAGATAAGGAGTAAAGTGGAGTAAGGAGTTAAAAATTTTTATATTACGTGAGTCTGAATATCCCTTTTTGGTAAACTTTTTTAGTGAAGTATGACATTCTACAAACGAATATGAAAGTCATGTTTAAAGAAGAGATTATAAATTTTAGTAACACAACTAACTTTAAGTGATTAACTTTAATGGTATCATTCATCATCTATGATACTCTTTAACTAAATGAATATTCAGGATACGTCATTCAACTCAATAAGTGTAAAACATAATAAGTGTTAAATATACTCCTTTAACTTCAAAGACCTCCCTCGGAGTAATTAAAACAGTTATGAGTCATTCTAGACTTCTTCCTTTAACTTTAATCCAGGTTGATTGAGATTTTAGTCGCAATAGTTATATAGTTTTAAAGAGTATGTCTACTTAGAGACCTTAAAGATGTCTACCTAAAGTCATTAATGGTTCCTCATTCCCCTCGACATTACACACCACTTTATGTAGAAGGACGTAGGATCGAGTATGTCGATATGAAAATTTTTAGATAAAATAAAAAAAAAGGTCTAAAATAAAATAAATAAATTAAAAAATGAAATGTTATAACATAACCAAAACGGTATGTAGTTGTACTTAGGTGGTGCCCACATGTGCACAAGGGTTAGGACTTGGGGGGAGGGTGGAGGGAGGGGTATGGTAGGGAGACCCAGCATGGTCACGTGGTCGGGGTTCGTAGGACATAGGACGTAGCTTGGATCTGACCGATAAGCAAAGAATATACTATAATATGTACAAAGTTACGGTAAGAGGGTTTAGTAGGGTGGGAGAGGGAGAGGGTGTCTCAGGTTTTCTGACAAGACATACAGACACAGAGAAAACGACAGAGCGTATGTCCCAATAGCAATGGTAGAAAGATTTAAGGTATATATACGTCATCATATGACATAACCACAAAAAGAAAGACCGAATGAAACATATTAGCCGAGGTCAAAGTAGGTGGAGTAATCTTGACTAAGTTTAGTCAAGATTTTTAGATAAAATTTATGACCTAAAACTGTTTCTAAGAAGAGAACTGGTTTGTAATCAATCGGAAGAGACTTGGGGCAAAAGTTGTTCTGGAACTGGAACCTGAAGACACGAACAGAAGTGTAGTGAGTGAAAGTCGTTTTTAGGACGGATCAGTAATTCACTCTTAGGGGTGGGAACTATAGACTAGTGAGACCAGTGGAAGCTAGGGGAATCAAGTCAAATCGGTCTACCAGGGATTGGGGACTACAAAGGAGAATCACTGCAGAGTAGATGACTTGGGGTGGACCGAGGAAGGGATATTTAAGGGTGACGGGTCGGACATAAGTCTTAACTCGGTTCAAGATGTGACTACACGGGAAAGGAGAAAATTTTACCAAGACAATGCCTTAGACAAGAATGGTGAAATTGACCAAAATCCGAAACCAAAAGAAATCGTCAGAGGTACATTCTACAGTATCCTCCTTTCATAGTATATCGTTTTTGAAGGTTTGATACCCACCAACAATGTGTACATATCATAAAGAAGTATATCTCCTGAGTATTTTATTAACTCGGACACATAATCGACAGACATTCAAAACATCGTAAATTAATAACTGAGATCTTAATCAGTAGAACCTAAAAAAATTATTATACTAGTATTCGTTAACTCTAAGATTTTCACTACACGATGGAATTAAAGGAAGGTCCATTTTTACGAACATTCTGATAGGACATCCCTTTTCCTCGTCCGTTGATACACACTCTTTTTAAGTGAACGTTTAGTTCGAATCGGTGACCACAATAATTGTATTTTCTATAGTCTCGAGACTTATAGACAAGTTAGTCGGAAAAAACGACTAAGGGGACCTTTTAGTGTAAACGTTTACTGGTGATGAAAATACCGAAACTTAATGGACCACTCGTATAATGATTCTTAATATGTTCGGTAATTCCCGGAATTATACCATAATAACTTAATGAAATAACTCGTAAAATGAAATTAAACTCCCACTAAACAAATCATATAATATAATGTAAAACGAGAATTCTAGTAGTGTACGTTTGTTAATCCTTGGGAGATTTAGTTCCTTAGTGTTGAATATGTATCCGGAAGGTGAATTCTAATGTGAACTAAACTATACCAAGACATAATAGGGTCTTTGAGTTATACTCTGAGACAAAAAACTTCTAAAGAAACATCTTACACGTAGAAATCAGTCACCACTCATAAGATATTAACTATAATACTGACGTAATTAATTATATTATATTATTTTATAAACAACAACAAATCAACGATTCAACATAGGTTGAGAAAAAACTGGGACACCTGGAATCGTACGGTCCGAGAAGACAGGAACCCTAAGGGGTCCGTTCTAATGACCTCACCCAACGGTAAAGGAAGAGGTCCTCTAGAAGGGTTCCGTCCCTAACTTGGGTGTAGGGAATGTAACCGCCCGTGATCGTCCGTCTAAGAAATGACGAATCGGTGGTCCCTTCGGAGTACAAATCTTAGGTTGACGGTGACGTCCTCTGTAACCGTCTACCTGTCCTGAATCGTTAATTTGTTGTTGTTTCAATTTACATCGTTAATACAATTAACTAAACATTAATTATATTAATATTAAAAGGTATTTAAACTCCGTTTTCCGATTCGACATTTAAAGTAATCTTAAACAAGTTCTTGGATTGAGTGTCTAAATTAACATGCACAAATATCCTCACGTTTTTGACCATTTAACTAGTTCGGGATAGTGTATAACTTCTCTAAGGTTTTACCATCCGAAGGTGAGTTTCCCTCTTTTTTCGTATACGTGGTGACTGACACATGACGAGTGTTGGTCGGGTGTGTTTCACTCGTCTAGAGGTCACGAACGGGGTCACCTCTAACAGTTACCGAGACTTCATCGAGATAATTGACGTAGAGATTATAGATTTGTGTTGAATTAAACGAAGTAGTACGGGACTTGACCGTTTCCCTGTTAAATTTTTTTGTCAAAGGAAAGAGATTCTAATATAAGAAACCCTGGATTTCAACCCTTTGTGAGTGAGTTCTGACTTTTAGATCTAGAAAAGAAAATTTAAGGTTAGACTTCCTATTTGGTTCCTAAGTTTCATAGAATTATATCGATCGTCGTTAGGTTATCACTACGGTCTTAGAAACTAGGAACATTGACACTGATCATTTCTAAATTATCTAATTTTTATTATATAAAATTAAGAAGGAATTTTACAAGTAAAGGTGACTCTTAACCTATTTAACGTAATCCTGATGTAACGAAAACTGTATATGATCAAATTGGTGGTGTGTGTACAATAGAGTAAATGTTATGACTAACTAGATATCAGTTTGGAAAGTAAAAGTTTACTTCTTTTACATAAAGTGCTTAACTCCATGAAGAGAGTATCTAAGGTATGTAGGTCTTCTTCGTTTGAGGTTACCCGAAGTACTTTACACCTTAATTCAGGTGGTGCAAAACAGAGTGTCTTCTAGGATCTATACAGAAACAAAGAGGTAAAGAGGACTTAAAAGTATCATTCGCCTTCGGGTTACATTACCAATCTGACTTCCGAGGTCTTATTCTGACATATCCAAGGTTAAGAACCGGTAAATGTATGATCTTGACACTCAAATTATGTCGCTAAATTGATAAGGTACGTATACAAAGAAATGGACAATTTATGTCTTTTGTTGTTGAGGATTGTTCATTACCACCAACTCTGTTAATTCAATTTAAGTGTGTTCGTTACGTGACTCTAGGTATATGTCATTAAAAGGATATATGCTTGGAAGTTCAACACTTAATAGTTTCTGACGTTATGTACAAGTGTATAGGTTAGTATATTCAATCAAGGACACAGAACATATATAACAATGTACGCACGAAAGAGATGTTCATCAGTACGAAGATACATGAATTGATACGTCACGATGAAAAACACAAACAAACGAAAAGTACATAATAAACGCATTTTTCATAATATTTGGATAATGTCACGTGATGTTGTATGGGATAACACAATCGACGCACAGATCCGATTAAGACAGTCTGAATTTTTGTGCTTTTGAGAGGGTCTTTCCTTGGACAAGTATACATCCCCTGACTGACATTTAATTCTGATTGCTATTGTCTCTTGAACTGACTAAAACAAGTCATTTAGTAATCTCCACCTATTACCACGGTACTTTCTAGGTTATATGTACAAACAACCTGGTAAGAAACGTACACTGAAGACAATAGTAGTCACGTCCTACTCGTAACGGTTAATTATACGTACGAATGTATATACTGAAATGTGTGTCTTTCTTCTCTAAATCGGTTCTTCGTTTTCCTCCAGGAGATCTCTTCTTATTTCAAATATAGAGTAGTCATTCTTGTCTAAATTTACACATCGAATCGACGTCTCTCCGACTCATTATTTAGAAAATCAAAATATCGAAGATGCCCTCTCTTTCTCTCTACTCATCCGATACAAGTCTGACTCACAACTTATTCAGTTGTTTTACGTGATATCCATGTACCATTCTTACATTATTTACAATCATTGTTTTCGGTACAGAAGAGGGATTTGTAGAACTTAATCTAATGATTCGAATAAGTATTTGTCAATCAGGTCTCAAATAAACGTCAACACTAAGTCAATTAATCGAGTCGAAAAACACTAGGATTAGATTCGAAGGTCCTCTCGTTACAAATAAAGATGTCATTAGTTGAAAGACAAGGATTTGACCTATAGAAGTCTGATCAAATACGTTATACCAAGATTACTACAAAGATTTTGTTGGTATATACGACCCTGACCACAACTAATCACAAACCCCCTTTCGTCCATAGACATTGTTTCCTGTACACAATATAGAGGGTCTTATATACATTTTGACTACCAGTAAAGTCAACCATCAAAGATTCTATAGTCTCTTGTTCGTTCTAAATCGAATAACATGGACCATATAGCGTTTTCCCTAATCTCTTTACCGGTAATCTTACAAACAACTATAATAATAAAGACGTTATATTGGTATTTTGTAACAGAGTCTGAGGTTATCGAATGAATATACACTTTTCTATATAACGATGTTCAGATAATAAGAATACGGATTATACAATTTACGGGATCGAGAAGTTTTGTAGTCGATAGCTAAATTAAACGTGTTTTATATTACAATTAATGTGTAGACTGAATTTTAAATACGAGAGAGTTGTTATTTATTAAGTTTATGAAATTTCGTATATTCATTAATCACAATGACCTCTTTAGACTGGTGTATAAAATTTTCACTTAGATTATGTATTTTCCTTTAAAATTAAAATAAAGTAATTAAATATTAGTATTTTCTTAGTTGAGTGAAAGAGTAGGATATATAGAAAAAGAAATTGAATTATGTTGTATTAGTAAAAAGATTATATATAACAAAAAATTATACTGACAAAAATTATACAGTTTACGTGAAAGGTTACTATAGTGATCTTTCCTGTAGACTGTATAATTCTTGTAGGATACTGATAATCGTTTTAATACCACCAAATAATAAAATTTTCACTATGTACTTTATATTCTCACGTTAATACATTGTATACATGTATGTATCATTTTATTTATATGTACATATATATTATCCAACAAAAAGGACATCGTAAAAGGTACCAGACCTACAACGACTAACTTAGGTGAACCACACCGAAGTATAAGAAGAAGAGATCTTTCAAAATGAATCAAAAGTACAGATCTCTAAACTAGTTTATATCCACACTAAAGAAGCATTCAGATGTATTATCTACCATGAAATTTAAGATATTCTTTCGTACATTACTCATCAACAGAGAAATACCAGAGTCGGGACTATACAAATATAGTAAACTGAATAATATAGTAAGTCAAGTCAAGTCAAGTCAGAGAGTCAACACAGTAATAAAGCAATCTTCACCTTTTTACCTCTATAAAATTAAAAGAAAATATTGATCTTTGGTAGATATTTCTTTTGTAGGGAAGTAGTTATGACTCATTTAAACTCTACTATAAGTACTTCCTTTCCATTTTATTCATGAGTGAAAAGGGTTTCACTCGTGACTTTCTCTTTGAGGGGTGCAGGTTCCTCACCACCGACGTGCCCACGTGCTCCCGGATCTCCTCTATGAGGTACAAGTTCCAGTCCTCTCCGCCGCCACTCCTCTATAGGAAGTAGGTTCCATTCCTCGTCACCGACGAGAAACGACCTCGTCGGCACTTCTCTATGGGGTGCGGGTCCCATTCTCTTTGGGTTCATTCTGCCATCCACAACGTTCTCCCGTAATCTCCCGTCTGTGTGACTTTGGTATTAGTGTCTTTTAATCAGTTTAATTAGTGTGATCCTGGTGTCGAAACAGATTGAGTTACTTTGATTCGGTACGGGCACCCCGTTGGATTCTGCCCGCCCAGTACCACCTCTCCAGACTGTCTTACACCAGGTGATCTCTTCCCTTACCGTTTGGTGAAGTCTTAAGAACGGAACTCTTGGGGTACTTGTCATACTTTTCCGTTTTTCTATCCTATGACTTTCTCCATGAGGGGTCCATTCATCCACGGGTTATACGATGACCTCTAGTCACCTCTTTATTGAGGTTTTTCTTACTTTCCTACTTCACTTTCGTTTTTGTTATGGGTCAACATCTACACTAACCACTATCTTCGTTCCAGGCTACGACATTTCTCGTTATAACGTATCCTTGGACCTTACAGTCCAGGTACTTAGTTCCGTTTAACCTTCACCAGTTTGTCCCCTACCATTCTCACTTACAACTGTAAGATCCTTAGTTGCTTGATTTTACCTGACCTTACCCACTTAAATTGAGTCTACTGGTAATATAGATGATGACGTCCGTCCTTAGGGAATCTTCTTTACCTCATCGGTAGTACCAGTTGTTTTCTCAGGCTTTACGTCATGAACCTACGTTAGAGTTTTTACTGTCTTACTAGATACAAACAAAGGTTCCGTTTTGTAAGTTATAGTGTCATTAGGTTCAGATACGGGGTTGGTCATTACGACTTCTTCGACTTCAACTTGTCAAGATACTTTTGGATGCTCTGGAAAATCTTGGTTGTGGGTTTTTTCTACAGGAAAAGTAATATCCCCTGACCTTACGTTTTCATCCTTCAGTTCTTTGTGGACCTCATTGTCCATTTGAATCGGAACCTTATACCTTACTTCGTCCCGTTTGAGATTATATCTAAACGGTTCTTTTACGTGTCCAGTATCGTTTGTGGGAGAAGGTTGTAGTGTTCTCTTTTGAGATGTGTACCTGTAGTGGTCTACCAGTTGTGGTTTTAGTCCAACTAATATAAGAAACGTCGGTTTCTACCTCTTCGAGATTGTCAGTCGTTTTTCTGGTCTTCGACTGACACCGAGTCTAGTACTTCAGGAATAACGGTTTAAGTCTGAATTTAACTTCTTTCATCCCTTTTGATGATCTCGTAAGTCCATACTGGATTAAGTTTAGGGAATACTAATATGTCACCTTCACTCTTTATCTAAATTCCCTGATCTAGACTATCCATCTCACGGACTACTTGATACCTCCCTCCAAGGACTGTAACATGTCCTCTGTCCCTAGTTCTGGTAGGGGTACTTTTTCTTTACATTTTTTCGTTTTACCGACAGACTCCTCCGGAATGTTTATCGACACTTTTCTTCTCTTCATTTTTCGTTTCCTCTTTACCTTTCTATATTCGTAGACTTACGTCTCAAGGTTTCTGATCGTTCTTCTCGATTCTTTCGGAAGGAGTGACTAGTTACGTTTCTTTCCTTTGTTGTCTCCTTTTGTTGTCTTACCCTTTCTGATCTCTAGAGAAGTTCTTTTAATCTCTACGGTTCCCTTGTAAAGTACGTTTCTACCCGAACTGTTTCCTGTCTTTACCATACCTGAATTCGTCTTCTATAATTCTTCTCCACCGTTCTTATGTGTCTTCTTGACATGTTTTTTTTTCTAGAAGTACTGGTTCTATTAGTACTACCACACTAGTGAGTGGATCTCGGTCTGTAGGACCTTACACTTCAGTTCACCCGGAATCTTTCGTAGTGATGCTTGTTTCGATCACCTCCACTATCTTAAGGTCAACTCGATAAAGTTTAGGACTTTCTACTACGACACTTTCACGACGTGAGTTATACGGTCCTTTAAACCTTTTGAGTCGTCACCGGTGTCCTGACCTTTTCCAGTCAAAAGCAAGCTTAGGGTTTCTTTCCGTTACGGTTTCTTACGAGTTTGATACCGTGTTAACGTGAGTAGAATTGCGATCATTTTATTATGAGTTTTAAGAGGGTCGGTCCGAAGTCGTTATGTACTTGGTACTTGAAGGTCTACAAGTTCGGCCAAAATCCTTTCAGTCTCCTTGGTCTCTAGTTTAACGGTTGTAGACGACCTAGTAGCTTTTCGTTCTCTCAAGGTCTTTTTGTAGATAAAGACGAAATAACTGATACGGTTTCGTAAACCGACACACCTAGTGTTATTTGACACCTTTTAAGACTCTCTCTACCCTTATGGCCTGGTGGACTGGACGGAGAACTCTTTGGATATACGTCCAGTGCTTCGTTGTCAATCTTGGCGTGTACCTTGTTGTCTGACCAAGGTTTATCCTTTTCCTCATGTATTTCCGACATATAACAGTGGAATGAATAAATTGAATATACGTCTCATGTAGTACTCTTTGTGACCCGACCTTCTTCGTGTCCGACCTTAGTTCTAACGGCCCTCTTTATAGTTATTGGAGTCTATACGTCTACTGTGGTGTGAATGTCGTCTTTCACTTCTCCTCGATTTTTCGGAGAACTACTTTCACTTTCTCGTCTCACTTTTTCAACCGGATTTCGAGTTGTAAGTCTTTTGCTTCTAGTACCGTAGACCAGGGTAGTGAACTGCCCTTATCTACCCCTTTGTCACCTTTGTCACAGTCTGAAATAAAAAACCCCAAGGTTTTAGTGACGTCTACCACTGACGTAGGTACTTTAATTTTCTACGAATGAGGAACCTTCTTTTCAATATTGGTTGGATCTATCGTAGAACTTTTCGTCTCTGTAATGAAACGGCTGATTCCAGGCAGATTAGTTCCGATACCAAAAAGGTCCCCAGTACATACCTACACTCTCAACCTGACACTTCTTTCGACTCACGACTTCTTAACTACGAAAACTTGACACCACAACCTCTTCTGAGAACTCTCAGAGAACCTAACGTTCCTCTAGGTTGGTCAGGTAAGACTTCCTCTAGTCGGGATCCTAAAGAAACCTTCCTTACTACGATTTCGACTTTGAGGTCATGAAACCGGTGGAGTATGTTTCTCAACTGGGTAACCTTTTCTGAGACTACGATCCTCCCTAACCCCCGTCCTCCTCTTCCCCTTTGTCCTACTCTACCGACCTACCGTAGTGCCTGAGCTACCTGCACTCAGACTCACTTGACACACTCAACCACTACCTGTCCCTTCGGACCGCACGACGTTAAGTACGCCAACGTTTCTCAGTCTGTGTTGACTCGTTGACTTGACTTGACTTGAAAAAGGGAGAATCAACAATCAAAAGTTTTCTTACTTACTGCTGACGAATTCTTTCATTACTCGTTTGAAAAGAATGTTTCCCGGTCTCTCATTTGTAAAATCTGACACGTTAGGCATGAAAGAGTTAGTGATGACAAGTTGAGAAGAAAATATTCGTCTCACTTCAGTATCTGTCATACAGTTGTTTGTCTATACGATACAGGGTTATTTTGGAATAATTGTTTTAGTCGGTAATACTGCCTGCTCTGAGTACCGACTATCAAATCTTTGGTAACTGAATCTCAGAGGTCTTTATTGGTCACCCAAAACTAAATAAAACCGAACACAAAACAGTAATCGTTGGGTCTCTAAAATTGAATTTGATAAAGTAAGGTAACATCAATGATGATACAAATTGTGAAGAAATATAATTTTTTTTTTTTATCTCCAAGTGTCGTTTTTCCTCTCCTTTCGTATCTTGAACAGGCGTATAGACGACGGTGGCATGTACTTACCCGTGAGAACAATAGTTGTGGGGGGTATTATCACCATGTAAACAATGTTGACTACTTGGATGTGACTGTGTACAAATAGTGGATTTTAGGTATCAAATGTAATCCCAAGTAAGAACCACAACATATAAGATCGTTAAACTTGTTTACATATTATTACACATAGGTAGACATATCATAATATTTGTTATAAAAGGGACAGATATATAGAAGACACAAGACTGATAAGTGAAATTTTTTTAAATTCTTTTTATTACTTTCCTATAATTTCTTCACAACGAATTTACAATCCACCTTCGTTAAAATTTTTCTCTCTTTCTTAAAAACATAAAGTCTCTAAATACTATTTTATACATACCTACTTTATTTCACTTTTAACTTTAAACGAAGTTTCACTGAGACTCTTCACTACTCCACCACTTTGCATATCTTTTACCTTATAACTATGAACGTACACACAATCATCGAGTCAGTACAGACTGAGACACCGGGGTACCTGAGGAGACAGGTATCCTAAGAGTTCCGTTCTTATAACCTCACCCAACGGTAAAGGAATAGATCCCCTAGAAAGGTTGGGTCCCTAGTTTGGACCCAGAGGACGTGACTTCCGTCTAAGAAATGGTAAACTCGGTTGTCCTTTAGAATTTTATGAACGACTCACCCTACGAATACAGTCCTCTCACACATTAAAGGAGACAAGACAGAGCGACGTCGTTTTTAAACTTTATCGTCTACTCACACTGTCAAGTCATTGTCGAGTGTAAAAATAAACCGTTTGTTTCCTATCATGTGGGAAATCCACACTGCCACCCGGTCGGTGTTTCCTCTCCGTAGTCAGGAGAAGGAGAAAAATCTTCAAAACAGAGGAGGGGGGACTCGGACGGTATACGTTTGATCCGATCGGCCCTTCCGACAAACAAAATGGACTCCAAAATTGAGACCAGACGTCTAAAAGAAAACAAGGTTAAAGTACCCTAAAAGGGAAAGAAACAGAAAATCGGTGGCGGTAGAACCTGAGGAAAGAGAATCAGATTGATGGATTGTCAATATACTACCAAGAAATATGGTGAGAGAAATACGGACTTTAAAAGACCTTAATTTTTAAATTTTTCTTCTCTTAACCTTTTTTTTTATTTAGTACGACTCCTAGGATATCTTTCCTCGAATAACTCTTTAACAACCAATTGTAAAGTGTACTATAGTGACATCTCGGATCTTAAAGTGAAATCTGGTACTTAACTTAGTTATTGTTATCCTTTTGACCGGTTCACCGGATACTCTCACTCTTTTGAATAAATGTTTACATTGTATCGGTTCAATATAAGTCCTTTTCAAGGTTTATGGACAGTGAAGGGGATAGGCAAATCAAAGATGTAGGTGATAAAACGGGTAATCTTATACTGCCTTAAAGACAAGATTTTTCACCAACTATACACTACTATTTTACTGAGTTACACCTACTGAGTCTCATCGAATTTCTTTACACCCGCGTCTAGTCAAATATTAATGAATATCGACAATGATTGTGTTCCGGTTTTAGACAGAATTTATTATAATCCTCGAAGGGACCACCAAGTCTGAAATTACTTAGACGGACGTTACACCCTCTGGACCCAAGCTAGGACCCAACCCTTCTAGGGGACCTCTTCCCGTACCGTTGGGTGAGGTTATAAGAACGGACCTTTTAGAGGTACCTGCTTCCCCGGTCCATCCGATGTCAGGTACCCCGAAGTTTTTCAGCCTGTTCTGACTCACTAATTCGTGCATACGTTTATGATGTTTCTAAATAAGAAGAGAGTACTTTAAGTCTCCATCAACCAGAGTTCTACCATACTGACAATACGGTAAAATGATTACAGTTATCGAGGTAGTAGAAAAGACTAGGTGGACAGTGCAGATATGTGACGTGTCCTTCTTCCTTCGGACCATCCGACGACAGGTACCCCAGCGATTCTCAGTCTGTACTGACTCGCTGAAGCGAAAGTGAAAAGTGAAAGTACGTAACCTCTTCCTTTACCGTTGGGTGAGGTCACAAGAACGGACCTCTTAGGGTCCCTACCGTCTCGGACCACCCTCCGGTAGATACCCGAACGTGTCTCAGCCTGTGCTGACTTCGCTGAATCTTCATCGTCGTTTAAACTAATCCATTGACTCGACACTCGGTGTCTTGGGGTCGGTGTGAGACTACATCTTGTGAAGGAAAGAGAACCGACGACGGTCGTTTGTGATTTTATTCATGTCATGTCTCTCGTTTCTTGAAAGATAAACATATAGAAAGTTTTAGTTATAACGTTCTTCGATACTCCCTGTTTCAGTTACCCAAAACTTTTCTATTTCTATTTTTTAAGAAACTTATAAAATTACTACGGTCTTATACCCCTTTGTAAAAATAAGATTCGTTACATTCAAAAACTGAATCGTTGACTCAGAAACAACCAAACTGAGTGACGTTACGGAAAAGTCCTTTTTAGCAGGTTCTGAACCTTTACAGGTTTTTTTTTTTTTTTATGACACACAGGAAAGTTTCTTACAACAAAAGTCTCGGATCACCTGAGTGGTCTTGACCGACTTGGAAATCCCGACGTATGAAAACTTACAGAAAAAAAAAATTATATTTAAATAAACAAAATTAACCTCCAATTAATGAAATGTTATAACATAACCAAAACGGTATGTAGATGTACTTAGGTGGTGTCCATATGTGCACAAGGGGTAGGACTTGGGGGAAGGAAGGAGGGAGGGTGGAGGGGTGTGGTAGGGAGACCCAGTAGGGTCACGTGGTCGGGGTTCGTAGGTCATAGTACATAACTTGGACCCGACCACTGAACAAAGTGTATACTATAATATGTACAAAGTTACAAAAAGAGAGTTTAGTAAGGTGGGAGAGGGAGAGGGTGTCTCAGGTTTTCTGAGCAGATATGTACACACAGAGAATTGACCTTGGATAATATGTCTCACCCCATTCGGTCTTTCTTTTTGTGGTTATGTCATATGATTGCGTATATATACCTTAAATCTTTCTACCATTGCTATTGGGACTTACAGAAAGATACTGGTTCGATAAATTACTAAAACTTTTCTACCTTAACAACGTCTTTTGATTAATGTTACGTTTACAATGGACGGGTATCCGTTCCGTTTACTAAGGACGAGTCCCGTTACGTTTACTTTGTACAGACCATCTTTTATATTAGAAAATATCGAGATCAAGAGTAAATTTGACCGGAAATGTAGACTTACTTAACGAGTTATAGTTACTCAATTTATTTTAGAAGCTGTCCAACAGTTAAATGTATGCTTGCTCTAATAAAATGGAGAAACTTTTAAAATGTAGGCTTACTTAACGAGTCATAGTTACTCAATTTATTTTAGAAGGTGTCCAACAGTTAAATGTATACTTGCTCTAATAAAATGGAGAAACTCTTAAATAGAATGTATCAAAAGGGTACCTCTACGACTTGTCTGAGTGAACTATCTAAGTTCAGGTCACTTCTTTGTGTCGGTTACGTATGGAATATGTGTTGAGAGAACCAAAGGTTCCTTGTTCCTTGAAAGAAAGTACCGAGAGATATCATAAAGAGTGGACAGATGATTAAAACGTTTTACAAGTGTTTATACAAATTCAATAATAAAAGGTACGAGCTCGTTAAAGTCATAGAACAATACTTCTATGAACAAAACAAAAACAAAAACAAAAGAGGTCGTTCGTGTAAACGTATGACGTTTCGCATGAACCAACTGTAAATTTTAACCAAGGTAAATGTATTTGTAAAAGAACCCTGATCTCTGTTTGAAGTTTCTTCTTTACACTGAGGAAAAACATATTGTGTCATAAGTTTTCCTATTGATTTATATAGCAATCGAATAGACAAAGGAACTCTTTCGTTTAATAGAAACAATGGTTAATCTCCTTAATACAGAACATGGTCCATATTCTTTTACGATTCCTGTTGTCAAACGTTTCAAGTAAAAGTCAATGTACCAAACCGACGTACTACATACGTCTTCGTCGTGACCCCTACTGGATTTCCTTCAATTAAAAAGACAAACACCAACATACAAAGTCCGATCGACTCCATACTCTATTTGGTCTCTAAAATTTTCATTGTTGTTGTTGTTTGAAAATTTCTTTTTTGGGACGTCACTTTGGAAAGTTACTGGTCAAACACTTATAAAGTAAATATGAAGGATCTTGTAGAATTTGGTGTAATAGTATTCGTTAGGTATTTGGAAAAATTCTATACTTCCGTAATCTTTCGTTACAAAGGATAAACTTCTATTGATTTCTTTTACGTAAGAAGATTCGTCATACGAAGTAAAACAAAGTGTATACGATGCATTCTAATGTATATTGTATCCTGTAATTTTAATAACTGATAAAGACAGAAAGACTTCTTTTTTGTAGACACGACGTCACCTAACAAAATTCCTCCAGAAAAAGGAGTAGATAACATAAATAATAGGAACAATACACGGATCGGAAATAAATGGAGCCGACTCTTGTGTCAACCCCCTGTGGCCTACACGTCCTATATAAGACACTTGTGAAAATCTAAATAAAAGGGGCCAAGTGGGGGAAAAAACGAAACCTCCAACTAGACACCTAATTGTTCCACGAGGGAACTAAAGAGTGAAGGTCCACCCAAATCGGTTACTTCACCAGGTCTCATTCTTGCTATAACAATGACTTAGGTTCGAGTATAACGAGTGGTGTACTGTCTGGTTATTTAACTCTCTGGTTGGTAATCCCGTTCCTTGTCACTGAAATAAGCCTTTCAGTCGTCTGACTCTTCTACCATTTTAGTGCAGGCTTCCTGGTATAGACTCAATCTTAAGTCCGAAGAAAATATTATTTTCCTCTTCCCGCACCGAGTAACAATGATTTCAGAAGTACGTCTTAGGAAACAAGAACATCGACAGACACATACAGTCCAGTCCTACAGGGACATTTGGACTTTGGTCTGTTTATAATAAGAGACTAGACGTTGTAAAATAGTGATGTACTTACTTTTCACAATATGGAAATTTTCGGTCTCAGAACACTTATCCTTAAGACACATAAAGTCCCATATTCATTGTCAGAATTGAACATCGTATTCGTTATCTTATGTTTGTAATTTCGTTTTATTTATCTGGATTATACGTTAGTCTAAACAAGAAGGGATAATGTTTTAGGGTTCTCTCCTCTCTCCTCAGATCACCCGATAGTAGGTACCTCAGTGTTTACTTAACTTGTTCCAATTCACTGATTTCTCGTTGTCGTTAATGTTTTAATAATTTACTCCAACCAGTAGATAAGGGTACCGAGGGTCGGGTGTATCCAATTGAAACAAGTGGTTGAACCCAAAGAAATAAAGTTGACAAGAAAAGATGACCTAAGACAAAAAGTTAAATATCGCTGGTAGGAAATAGGAACACCAAACACGGACCCCAACTTAAAAGAGATAATGGTCGTGGCGTCTCTACTTTATAGAAAACACCAAAGTAGGACAGGATAAATACGGAATTATACACCAAGAAAATAATTTATAAGAGTTTCCTAAACACAATCTCACATTGTAAACAAAGGACGGTTTGAACTAGTCCTTTGTTTGTGTTTCCATAGAGAAAGGACCACCACGTCGTCATTTCTTCGACGGATGTTACGTCCTCTATGTCCTCTACCCCCAAGGTAGGGACCCAGTCCTTCTAGAAGACCTCTTCCTTTGCCGTTGTGTGAGGTCATAAGAACGGATTCTTTAGTGTACCTGTCTGATCGACCTGTCGGATGTCAGGTACCCCAGTGTTTCTCAGTCTGTACCGAATCACTGATTTTTTTATTTTTTTTTCATTATTGGATCTATAGATGTCCATTCCAAACAAGTTAAGTTGAAATCAGTCACTCACGAGGCCATTCTACCACAATCACGATGTCAGTCACTCACATACATCACTCTCGAACTCTTCGTTGTTTCAAAAACGTCTACCTCCACTCCTACACCTCCATTTTCCATCTTTTTGGTTCATGACAGGCCACCCATGAGAGTCTCTTGTGGCTCGTGGTACATGTAAAGATGACGGATTACCGTAAAACTGGTGGTAGATTTTGAGAGGGTTCAAATGAGATTCTACACACAGAAGAAAAGATCCAAGATCAGAAATGACCCTCTCGTATACCATGTATAGAGTGCCTGCTAAAACTACTACAACTACCACTACGCACAAAGGATATCACACCGAGGTTTTCGACAAGTATGGAACATTTATACCACCAAGATCTCCTTTTCGATTCCGAGTATCCACCATAATTACATTTTGACTTGGAAAGGAAGGTTTACTTGGATACGAGAAGATAACGGGAATGGTGAAGGATTGAGGAGTATAACTCTGATCTGACTATACTTTCACAAAAGAAGGAGGACTAATTACATAAAGAAGACGGAGAGATCACATTAAGAAGTGAAGACAAACAAATCTTAAAATCTGATCCATGATGGTCTCAAGTTTCGTTTCATTCGTTTGTTTATTTATTTTCTTGTGTGTATATAAGTACTTATGTACATAAAGTATGGGTAATCCCATACTGAGAAATTGGTACAAAATAGAATAAAACTATATCTCTTCCTTTTACATTCCCTAAAATTTTATAGATATTTATTTCTTGAAAAATCTCGTCAAAGAGGACTAACTGTCCATCTACTCACCGTAATTTCATTCCTCTTGTAATTTTCATAAATAATTATTCAATTCTTTTTATATTAGTAAAACATATAAGACTCTTAAAATTTTAAACTGTAAGTAAAAGATAAAATTTTATAAGTTAAATTTTCTAATACTTTTGAGAATTACACTATTTTTGAAAAGAATGACTCTGATTATGATCTGAATTATCACTTTGTATACTTTGTAGAAAAGATGTCACTCTTTATTTATTGTGAAGTATTGATGATATTAATCGTGACTTTTTTCTATAATAATAATAACTATGATTAACAAATACCATGGTTTCAATCGGATGGGTTGATCTGTTCCTTTTCTTTATTCTTGAAATTTTGCTTTTTAATCCTCTATTATGATAAAAGTCTATTCTCTTAGTCGATTTTTTAGGAACATAATAAGTCAGTAAGTTCTATCTACTTTATGTTACTTTTTTGTTTAGCTGTTTTTATTTTAAGGATTCTTATATATTACTCCCCGAAAGGACCATCGGGTCTACGGACGTTACGTCCTCTGGTACCAAGTTAGGGACCCAACCCTTCTAGGGGACCTCTTCCCCTTCCGATGGGGAAGGTCATAAGACCGGACCTCTAAAGGTAAGGTATCCTAGGGTTTCTTAACCTGTACTGACTCCCTGAAAGTGAAAGTTAAAGTATATATTACTCTTCGTACACTTAACTACGAAAACTTGACACCACAACCTCTTCTGGGAACTCACAGGGAACCTGTCGTGTCTCTAGTTTGGTCAGGTAGGATTTCTTTTAGTTGGGACCTATAACTAACCTTCCTGACTACGACTTCGACTTCGAAGACAGGAAACAGGTGGACTACGTTTCTCGGATGAGTGACCTTTTCTGGGACTTCAACCCTTTCTGTCCCGTCCTCCTCTTCGTCCGTTGTCTCCTACTCTACTAACCCACCGTAGTGACTGAGTTATCTATACTCAAACTCGTTTGAGGCCCTGTATCACTTCCTGTTCCTTCGGACCGCACGACGTCAGGTACCCCAGTATTTCTTAGTCTGTACTGATTCACTGACTTATCGTTGTTGTTTACAATGGTAAACATCTTTTCCCTCCCCTTGTATCATATATTAGACATGACCGAGTTTGTGTGTATGTGTGTGTGTGTTTTTTTTAGTATTTCTTTGTCTATCTATTTTGTACGTCTACCGGTTATGTGTGAACTTTTCTAGGAGTCGTACCGAGTAATAATTCTTTGTATTTAGTTTTGATGTTACTCCATAGTGGAGTGTGCTCAGTCTTAATGGTCGTAGTGTTTTAGATACCTGTCTTATAAGACCTCTACTACACCTCTTTTCCCTTGAGAGGATGGGACAACCACACTTATATTCGACTATGTCAGTAATATCTGTTATACCTCTAAAGAATTTTTTACTCCTTATTTAGATTGTATACTGGGTCGTTAGGGTGTTGACACGTATATGGGACTATTTCGGTGTTAAGTTTCTCTGTACGTACAGAGTTATAAGTAACGTCGTGATAAATGTTATCATTTGTGTACCTTAGAAGGATCTAAAGGTGGGTGTCTACTTACCTATTTCTTCTACACTATGTATATATGTTACCTTATAATGAGTCGGTAAATTTTCTTGTGTAAACTCAGTCAAGATCACTCCACCTACTTGGATCTCGAACAATATGGGCTTCGTTTAGTCTTTCTCTTTTTGTATCTAGTGTACAATTGTATATATATACCTTAGATCTTTTTATCATGACTACTTCGATAAACGTCCCTTACTTACCTCTGTATCTGTATCTCTTACGTGAACACCTGTGTCACTCCCTCCTCTCCCACCCTACCTGACTCTTTCATCGTAACTATATATATGTGACATGCACGATTCAGTGAAATCAACACAAACTGAGACACGTTGGTGTACCTGACATCGGACGGTTCGAGGAGACAGGTACCCTAAGAGGTCCATTCTTGTCACCTCACCCAACGGTACTGGAGTAGATAGGATCACATATACTTTATCTATCGATTACCCTTCGACGACATATTGTATCGCTTGGGTCAGACCACAAGACACTACTGGATCTCCCGATCCTACCGTCCCTTTCCTCCGGTTCTCCCTCGCCAATATATATACCAATATTGACTAAGTGTAACAAAATGTTATCTTTTGTTATACTGTAACATTTCGTCAATAGGAGGTTAATTTTTTAATTAAAATTTTTATATATTTTTAATGGTTCTTGGTCCGTTAAAAAAAAAATTTCATTATAACCAACTGGACAACCCACCTCCACGATTCGTTCGTCGTCCCTAACTCCCATCTTTCGACAAATTCCATCAATCAAATCTGACGACATCGTCTTATGGTGTCTGACCCCCGGAACTTGTTGTTTATGGGTTTATGGTAAGGTATTAAAAACTACGAATTTTAAACACTTACAAATACCGACTAAGTTTTAAAATTTACTTTGGTAAGAAGTTCTTATTTATTCTACCTACTATAGTGTCGTTTTTAGTTTTGAACTTACTTCCTTCTTTACCGTTGTTCTTCGTTCTTAAACATCTGCCCAAGAACAGTATAGGAAAACATTTGTTTACAAGGACAACTTGAACGACGGACGAAGATCTGTGACAAGTTTTACCAATCTAAAATAAACACTAACTTAGAAGTATAAAACATCTTGGACCCAAAAAATAATTTGGGTACCTAATACTCTTGGTTTACAGACAGTATAAAATTCCTATGTCTGTACTCCCTTTACGTTTACTACTCACTTAATGTTTTCTTTTGTGAGGGTGGCTTTCGTAGTAGGACTCCAATTGTCCGACAACACAAGAGACACTCGACCTCGGGGTCTACCTGTTCGTACGACCTCTCCCGGTCGGCGCTGCCTCTCATCCTCCACTATCATTCACACATCCGTGAACCCCCCGACACTTGACCCTCTCGCTCAATGTAGTAAACCGAGGGACCGTACGAAAAACGTAAGTTCGTATTCATCGAGGAAGAGACGGAACTTATCTCTCTTAAGAAATGAAGATCTAAACGGTAAAATCAGTGCCGATCAGTGTCTCTTAGGGGAGAAAAGATTTTACCCTTTGTGTAACCTTATATGTGGTGTATGTTCGAACTTTCAAGTGTCACCACCACCACGTCCCCACGGAAAGTCTCAATTATTGAGGTCTTCCTTATAGACTCGAGCCTCTGTTCTTCATACGAGACATTTAGTAAAGACCTTTTCAATAACCTTAAGGTCAGAAGATTATGGTCTCATCCTTACAACCTCTTTATATTTTTAGATCTATTCAGTTGTTTTAGACTTTACAAACTTTTATTAAGAGCGACATCAGGATCGGAGGCTCCAGTATATCTGATTCTGGTAACGGTCGTTGTAAAATCGTGTGAAATCTTATGTATGAATTAAAATATAGGTTTTAAAATGATACACAGTTTGCTACAGAACCAAATTCGGAATTAGTCTCTCTTGTCTAAAAATAATTTTTAATTAATCGGTTTATAAGGGTAAGACGACAGTTATGGTAAGAGGAGGGTTGTGTTTTGTTGAACGTTTGTGTCCATTTCTTATTTTCCATGTGTAGTAATTCTTATTTATACAGATATCCACCTTAAAAAGAAAATAAACAGTGTTGTCACAGGATCCAAAACGGGTACTCTTAGGAACCATCAAATGTCAGAGGTCCTTTAAGATCACTTGTTACTTTTACAAAGATTAATCTGTAAAAGAGTGGTTCCGATAAATAGATACAGATATTGTTCTGTCGTTCGTTTTTTTAGAGTGTAAGGTACTAAATGATGTTAAGAAGGTATAACAGAGATGTTGTACCAATTTTTTATAAGAGTGTGAACAGTTAACTAGATTTAAATTTATGTACTAGTGATTGAGGGTCCTAGGTCCTCACGATGTAAGTTTAAATAGTATAAGTGGGTCACAAAACTATGCGATTGAGTGAAAAAAACGGGACTTAATCAAGTAAAGGTAGTAGTAAATTCATACGTCATCGACGTAAAATTTATAAGAAGGTAATTCCTATAAATGTAACCATCCTATCAATATTCATAACATGGCATCTTTTGAAGACGCTCAGAACGAATTAAAGTGATAAGGAAAGTGTCGTTGTATAGAACATTCTCAACAGTTACAAAAGACAGAAGTAAACGAGATAAAGATAAAAGATTGGTTGATACAAGATGTTGATAAGAACTTAAATGGGACTACGAAGAGAGTAGGTCCAGTGGGTAAAAACAGACGGTTTTCGTTACCATTACGAACCAGAGAGACAGGTTATATAACCTGAAGGGACCACTGTGATCACCATATTTCTTGGACTGACGGTTACGTTCTCTGCTTTCTCTGTGCCAATCTAGTTTCCCAACTCTTCTAAGGGACCTCCTCTCGTACCTTTGGGTGAGGTCATAGGAACGGACCCCTTAGAGTGTCTGTCTCCTCGAATCGCCCGATTTCAGGTATCCCAGTGTTTCTGAGCCTGTGTTGACTTCGCTGAGTCGCACGTGTGTAAGATACATAGTTAGTCGTAGACTGCCAAATAGTGTGAAATAAACAATTTACAAAAAGATATACAGGAGGTCCTAAGTGAAAGAGGATTGGGAGGAGAATACAAGAACCGAAGGTGAGAGGAGTTGAGACATACAGACTCTTCTGGTCCCAACAGAACCCAGAGAAGAAATCAGTTAAGTGGACTTTGTATTGGAGAACACGAAGTACTAAAATATAAGGTACTTAACGATTACTGATTTTAATTTATT
Organism: Capra ibex; assembly: GCA_006410555.1. Classification (NCBI taxonomy): domain Eukaryota; kingdom Metazoa; phylum Chordata; class Mammalia; order Artiodactyla; family Bovidae; genus Capra; species Capra ibex. The sequence continues at coordinate 26,384,199 of SJYO01018169.1, read as the reverse complement.
TGGCAGGGGGATTTTGAATTGTGGTTTGAAGATATTCTGGAAACCGATAGATTCGTTATAAGTTCTAAAGTGTACTTTTTATGTGTTTTCGTTGAAGAACCAAACCTAGGGGTAATTGAGTATTTCATCGAGGAAAGAACCAGAAGGAGTGGAGGTTTTTCCCTCTACAAGACGGTAAACGAGTCTGTTTTTTAACAAATGTCACGGGAACTAAGAAACGAAAGTGTATGATACACGGTAGGAGATACTTCCTGTGTCGTGTTCTTGTCTGTGTGGTCCAGAGTCTCGTGTACTGAGAAAGGAGGAAACTGATCCTATAAGAAAGAAGGTTGTCTGTGTGTTAAATAAGACTATAAAGTAAGTCTAGCGATTGGTATATAGTATTATAGTCTCAAGAAAGGACTTAATAGACGTCTGTTAGTATAGAGTGATTCGTCGGAGATCACAGGAATCTGAGGAACGGAGGATCAGAGGATTTCAAAGGGAGGAAGGGAGTGACAGAGGGAGGAAGGAAGGAAGGAGAGAAGGAAGGACGTTTGATCCTTTATTTTTAATCTGTCGTCGTCAATGACCGAGATATTAAATTTGGGGTTCTTTTTCATCTTTTAAACCTCAAAACCAGAAAGAGTCGGAAACCTGAACTCCGAAACTCGTTGAGATCTATTTAAAGTCACAAATCTCTTCTAGGGCGATTGTAAACTGATCCAATATTTATTGAAAACTGAAGATCCAGATCAAAATGAGGGTTCTATATTTGAACATAAGACCGAAAAAAGGGGGAGGGTTAAACTAAAGGAGTGTAGGTCCCGAGTGGGTTGAAAGAGAAGGAGGCCAACGTAAGAACGAAATAGAAAGGAAGTCGGAACATAAAAAGTAGAGGCGACAATCTACATGGTGGGTGTACCATCCGTCTGACTTTACTTAACGTGAAAGACTATCGATCAGAAACTATCACAAAGTTCTTTTACTCCAATATCCTTTACAAATGGTAACGTTTTGGATATACTTTATAGGAAGGGTCTCTGGTATTTAATCGATAGTTGTAACCGACTTGTAGAACAAAGACCGGAGAATACCTTGTGACCGTTCTTTAGTATGTACTAAAATTTTTAGTGATGGTAATCCTTTTTTTTTTTTTGTTTTGGAAATGAAAGACTATCATTGTCCACATTTTTCTCTCTAATTGGATAATAGATCTGTTCACAGGATGTCTTATTTCCGTACAAGATGGGTTCTAAAGATAGGAACTGACTATGCAAAAATGAGAACTTTCATGTTTATCTTTTAATTTCAGAAAAACAAAAGTTCAGACAAATCCTATAACAAAAGAAAAATAGAAATAAGACTTCGTTATATCCGTCTTTAATTCGAGGACGTCTTCTACGACACCCCATTCAGAGTACTAAAGAAATATTACGTCACCCTCAAAAATTCACGTTAAGGTTGACCTTTAAATAGTTTAGGGTATGTGTTTACGTCAAAAGTGAAACTGTCTATTCACAAAACACCACTCGGTTTCATATCGGTGTTTCATGTAAAAAGTAATCGTATTCAAATAAATTTCCACCCCATTAGTAAAGTTATGAAACCGGTGGACTACGTTTCTTGACTGAGTAATCTTTTCTGGGACTACGACCCTTTATAACTTGTGTCCTTCTCTTCCCCTACTGTTTCCTACTCTACCAACCTACCGTAGTGGTTGAACTACTTGTGCTCAAACTCGTTCGAGACCCTCGACCACTCCCCGTCCCTCCGGACCGTACGACGTAACGTACCCCCACGTTTCTCAGTCTGTACTGACTCGCTGACTTGATTTAGTAAAGTTTCTCTGTCTGACACTGGTATCGAAAAAGACAGTTTCTTTACTTAGTAAAAACCCCCAGTGTACGGAACATATTGACGAATTCTTTCTACATTGAAGGACTGTTCTTTATGAAGAACATCTTTGTTGAAAAAGTTTATGAGATTTTCTTAATAGAGATAAGGATTGAAACCTATTAACATAGTGGACTTATTATATGAAGTTGGGTTTAGTTTATATTATACGTTTTTATAACTTGGGAATTTTGTTCTCGTAGACATCACCCAATCACATCGATAAAGTATATTTAATGGTTGATAAGATTCGTCGTGGACAGTTTATTATAAAATAGGCATTTGAAAGACACCGGTTCTCATGTTTTCTCCAAAAGGGTGCTCTCTGTAGGGTAACTAAAAGACTTTCCATTTAAGTTAAATTCGTTTTCTTAATGAAGTTTCCGTATTGTAGGAAAACGACTTTAGACAGATCACATCGTCACGACTTGTTCTGTGATCAATCAGGACTTTCCAAATGTACATCCAAACGGGACTGTTCGTTGATCGAGTAGACTTTTAGTCACACACTAACCCTCTTTTCTTCTCCACTAAAAGATGCCACCGTAATAGGTCTTTTTGGGCTGACCCTTAGACGATACTCCCTTTTCCATACCATCCCTTTCTTGAAACTTATTAGTCGATGAAATTTTCTAATTGATGTAAGATTAGAGTTACCCAGGGAGTGTAGGAAATCTTCAGACAACAAATCTGAAACAAAGTTTACAATATCGACTAATCTAATGACAAAAACTTCTGGACAGAAAGAACAAACTAGAAGGTTCGTAGATCTTCCATGGAACCCGTTTCAGACTCGTGGCGACATGAGAAAAGGAAGACGGAGATTCGCGAAGAACTTCTTTGCGGCGACTAAGGGGTGATAGATATTTACGGTTCCACGGGTTGTTTCACAGTGAAATCCTCTATACTAATTACTATAGTTTTAAATTAGTGCCAGGTAAATTTTACGTTACGAAAAATACAGTCACTCATATGTTTAGAGTTTTACTTAAGGTCCAAAAATATTATTTATAAAATTTAACAAGGAGTACCTCAGGAAAAAAATTTTTTTAATAAAATTTAACCTCCTGTTAACGAAATGTCATAACACAAGCACAGACGGTAGGTAGTTGTACTTAGTCGATATTAATTTGTATATAGACGAGGGAGAACTTGGAGGGAAAGTGGAGGTTAGGGTTAGGGTTGGAACATCCAACAGTGTCTCGTGGTCCGACCCGAGGGACACCATATGTAGTTGGAGGATGATCGGTAGATAAAATGTTTTTTAGATGTTTGTTGTTTACGATCTGTCCTACACCTCTTTTCCCTTGTGAAAACGTGACAACCACTCTTACATTTAACTACGTTGGTGATACCTCTTGTCATACTTATAATGAAAATTTTGATCTTTATTTTGATGGTGTACTGGGTCGTTAGTGTGACGGACCGTATGTGTGACCTGAGGAGAATATATTCAAATAGTTACTAATTTTTATGTAAATTATCCGTTCTTATATAGTAAAGGGTACAAAATATTCCAGATTTTCGTATTATTGAAAATTGATAACCATAATATAGTATGAAATTCCTCTATGTTTCGTGTGAAAATACAAAAGAAGATTACGTGTTTAGACAAATACACTTAATCGGGAGAACTATTAGGACTGAGACTCCGACAGTACTGTTCCTCGTATATTGTATACTCCTTTATACTCCGAGTCTCCTAAACACTTACTGAAAGGGTTTGATTGGCCTCCTAGATTTGTCTTTTTGTTTGTTTGTTTTTTTTTTGTCAATTATCCTCCTTTTACTGGGGGAGGAGATTGGATGGGTGTACCCAGTCAATTTGACCTCTGACACCGTGTGTGTCACTTCAATCGAAGTATCTTCACTCACCTCCGTTTCTATAAAGGTGATTAGTTAAAAGGGTCGAAGTACCTCAACAAGAGAGTTCGACCCGACACCGGGAACCCCAAATTCACCGGTACTCCGTCAATTATTGGGAAGAGTCCTTCGTCTAACTGACGGTTCCAGAGGTAAAATCAATGAACGAAGTTCTCTCTTTATTAATCCATGTAGTAATCTAGTCCTTTGAGGTGTCTTTCTTGCTCTGTCCGTAGTGTCATAGTGTGAGTGTAGACAACGGACGACGTGTCAGGACAGGAGTTTGAACATAAACAAGTTTGGAATAGGATTCGGTTCTTAACGTCCAAATAGGTAGTAGAAGTATGAAGGAGGATTATAGGTGTGTCTCCTCCCGTATCGACCTTGAGGTCTTGATAGACAAAGCAACAGAGAAAATAATCAATCAAGTCATAACCCCCGTGAAATGAATAAAAAAGAGAAGATTTAGGTTAAAGGAATACACATGTTAATTACTAGATTTTAGCTATTTACATGTTTTAAACAAGTCACAGAGGTTTAGATATTTCTTTTTCTACTCATATAATTTATTTAAAAATTTTACCCTCCGTTTCAACATTGTGTACTAATTTCGGTACTGTGATTCATTACAGATTAAGACCCGAAACGATTTTCACAGTTAAACCTCACCTTTACATTCGTAGGTTAAAATCGACGGATTACATTAAAGTCATTTTACTGTCTTGGTGACTAAGTTATGGTAATGACTTAATCAAACAGGAACTTCACGTTGTGTCGTACGGTAATTTAATACGTGAATAATTACTATGGGAATTTTGTAAACATCTTTCTTGGGAACGTGTTAAATCAATGTTTGGTGCGAATTGGAATATAGGGGTATAAAGAGTCGTACATGGGACACTGTCTGGACCTTTGACCTGTACCTTGTTGTCTGACCAAGGTTTATCCTTTTCCTCATGTAGTTCCGACATATAACAGTGGGACGAATAAATTGAAGATACGTCTCATGAAGTACTCTTTACGACCCGACCTACTTCGTATTCGACCTTAGTTCTAAAGATCTTCTTTATCGTTAGTGGAGTCTATACGTCTACTGTGGTGAGAATACCGTCTTTCACTTCTTCTTTATTCCTCGGAGAACTACTTTCACTTTCTCTCACCTCCGTCCTCCTCTTCCCCTACCGTCTCCTACTCTACCGATCTACCGTAGTGGTTGAGTTACCTGTACTCAGACCCATTCGAGACCCTCAACCACTACCTGTCCCTCTAGACCGTACGACGCTAAGTACCCCAACGTTTCTCAGTCTGTGTTGACTCGCTGACTTGACTTGACTTGGGACACGAAACTGATTTAACAACGACAAGGGGTCTGTCCTTCGCGTAGGTAGGAGGGAACGAATGGGGAAGTATAGATGACACAAGAGATAAGTTGTAGAGAGGGACTTGTCTGGGACGTCGTAGTTGAGTTTAAAGTGGACGTATCTTCCTACTGCCGTCGACGTTTCTACAAAGAGGAAGGTTTGTAAGTAGAGAAAGATAACTGAAAGGTCAAAGTTTCGATCATCAACACCGGAATGACGAAATTCAGCGGAGGTAGGTACAGTCGAGGCGTGACCGGGCAGTACCTCCTCGCTACTCGAACAAAGATGACTAAACGGGTCAACAAAGACGACAGAAAGGAGGTATTACGGGGTCAAGATGTCTGAGGTAAGTACAGAAGGTAATTAAGACTGAGAACTGACACACTGGAGTCAAAACTACGGATCGAGAATAAGAGTCTTTGATAAAAAAGGGAAGGTAGACGTGATAAACTTAAACAAGAAGGACAACTGAAAACCGAGTCAAGTGGGTTTGAGAAAAAACATAAAACGGACTGAAAACGTATGTAATCAATCAACTACACCGTATTTTAGTAAATTATGTATAAATTATACTTTAAAATACCCTTTCCAAAAATAGAAATGGAGAGCTATATGTATGACACATACATAACACCCGAAGTCATCGTTGTTTTAGGTAATAGTATACTAGATATTGACCGTATCCATGATTATTAGACCAGTCTTTTTAGGGAACCGAAATGAAAAGGAAGATGGTTAGTACACAAGTGTGACGGTAATAAAGTAAACTTCCGAAATTAATTTTATTCTCTATTTTGAGAAGTCATAATTTATTGTCGTTTTCTTAAGGGTTCTAAGAGAATAGAAATTATTGGGTTTCATCTGGGAAATTAAAGATGTTTTAGAAATTTTAAGAAACAAAGAGAGTTTGGTGGGAAAGAAGAGTCAAAAATAATTAATTTTTTAATAGTTAGATGAGATTGTATATTGTATAGAATCTTTATTAAGGAGAGAACGTAAATTTAAAATCCTACTATGTTGTATGGACGAGAATTAAATTTATATAATCCGATTTAAATATTACACCTTTCTTTGTTATCAAAAGATCGATACCGGATTATTTAGTCATGTAACATTGTCGACGATGTCCGACACCATTATTTTATGTTATCAGTACTTTGTTACATTACTGATTAATTCAGACACACAAGTTCCTATAATAAAAAAAAGTGTCTAGGTTAAAAATTCTTCTCGTTACTATCAGTTCATTCTGTCTATCGACGATCAGACTGTTAAATAGGGTTTTTATTTTTCGACTTATGAATGACTACATCTTTCTGGAATTTTTATCTACAATCTTCATTTATTGATAACACTATATACTATTTTAAAAGTACATAACTAAAATTTGTTAATATTGAACTTACGTTTTATTATGTTATAAAACCGTAGAAGAAGAGAAATAAATAATATATTAGATAAGGTCTTAGATACAAGATGAAAATGACTTACAAAGGATTATCGAATCACCAAAACGACCCCCTGTTAAAAATGTCTATAAAAATCCTGAAATTTTTTAGTAGTTCTGGTTAAAAAAGTTTAATAAAAAAGAGTAGAATACAGACTTTACATACGTCGTAATATTCAAAACCGTAGTTTGTCATGAGTTAAGAGAACTGAAACGGTAAATAAAAGTTCATTGAAGTCTTTTCACAGACTTGAAACGGGAGAAAATAATTACCACCTATTATTTTTATGGTCTGAGTATCATATCGATTCCCATAAAATATACATTTATATTCATGTATGTATATAAACCAAAAACTTATATATATATATATATATCTAAACCCAAAACTTTATGTCAACTAAATATTATAACACAATCAAAGTCTACATGTCGTTTCACTAAGTCAATATATGTATATACACATATACACCCCGGGATAACCGAGTCTACCATTTCCTAAAAGGAAGCTACACCCTTTGGACCCAAGATAGGGACCCAGTCCTTCTAGACGACCTCTTCCCTTACAGATGGGTACGGTCATAAGAACGGAACCTCTCAAGGTACCTGTCTTCTCGGATCGTCTGATGTCGGATACCCCAGATTTTCTCAACTTGTACCGACTGACTGATTGTGAAAGTGAAAGTATAAACACACATATATACTTATATAAGAAAAAAAAAATGTAATAGAGAGTAATAACCATATGGTAAATTATGATAATGTTCCATAATTTATATCAAGGGACACGATATGTCACCCAGAAAGAACCAATAGATAAAATATGTATCATCACACATATCAAACCGGTGGAGTACTCTTTTCGACTGAGTAACCTTTTCTGAGACTACGACCCTCCCCAACCCCCGTCCTTCTCTTCCTCTGCTGGCTCCTACTCTACCGACCTACCGTAGTGCCTGAGCTACCTGTACTTATACTCACTTGAGACTCACTACCACTACCTGTCCCTCCGGACCGCACGACGTTAAGTACCCCAACGTTTCTCAACCTGTGCTGACTCACTGACTTTACTTGACTTGACTTGACTCACACATATCCAATTTTATAAAAAGACCCGAGGTTTTAGTGACGTCTACCACTGACGTCGGTACTTTAATTTTCTGCGAATGACGAACCTTCTTTTCAATACTGGTTGGATCTATCATATAAGTTTTCGTCTCTGTAATGAAACGGTTGATTCCAGGCAGATCAGTTCCGATACCAAAAAGAACGTCAGTACATACCTACACTCTAAACCTGACACTTCTTCCGACTCGTGACTTCTTAACTACGAAAACTTGACACCACAACCTCTTCTGAGAACTCTCAGGGAACCTAACGTTCCTCTAGGTTGGTCAGGTAAGACTTCCTCTAGTTGGGGACCTTAAAGAAACCTTCCTTGCTACGAGTCCGACTTCGAGGTCATGAAACCGGTGGAGTACGCTTCTCAACTGAGTAACCTTTTCTGAGACTACGACCCTCCCTAACCCCCGTCCTCCTCTTCCCCTGCTGGCTCCTACTCTACCGACCTACCGTAGTGGCTGAGCTACCTGTACTCAGACTCACTTGAGGTCCTCTACCACTATCTGTCCCTCCGGACCGCACGACGCTAAGTACCCCAACGTTTCTCAACCTATGATGACTCGCTGACTTGACTTGACTACGTTATGTAAATTATGACTGTGTATCCTGTAGGTTTTTTTCATAATCGAAATAAAACATTCAACAGTACTCGTAGATTATTGAATTAACAGGGAAGTCAAGAAATAGTCATGTGAGCAATCTTTCTATGAACAAACCACCATGTAATCTTCCAAATTTCTTTGTGCTAAAACTCTGATATAGTTTAATTTTTCGAAGATATATCGTTCTCATTAGTAGTTGTTTCACTTTTCTGTTAGAAGTCTTACCCTTTTTCTTGAACGTTCGGTACATAGACCATTTCCCAATTATAGGTTTTGTGTATTTCTTACGTATGTTTAGTCATCGTTTTTTTATTTTCTTTTTTTTTGTTTATTAGGTTAAATTTTAGGTAAAATTTTGCCCGTTTCCTGCACTTATCTGTAAAAACGCTTCCGATATCTACCGCTTGTCCATGTACTTTTCTACGCGTTACGGTAGTCATTAATCTCTTTACGTTTAACTGTGGTGGTACTAGACAGTGGAGTGTGGACAATCTTACCGGTAGTGGTTTTTCTGCTCTCCTTTGTTCACGACCGATTATACACCACTTTTCCTGTGGGAACGGGTGACAACCACCCCAATATTTAACACCGTCGGTGATACCTGTTGTCATAAGTCTAAGGAGTTCTTTAACTTTTATATCAACAATATACTAAGTAGATATGGTGAAGTCCCTTATGTAGGTTCCTTTACTTTTGTAATTGATTTTCTCCGTAGACGTAGGGGTACAATTGTCGTCACAATAAATATTATCGGCTCTATACTTTCGTTACATTCACGGGAGTCGTCTACTCACTTATTTCTTCGACACCAGACATACATATACACATTTAATGTGTTGGTATTTTTTCTCCTTTAGGATGGCAACGTTATTGTACACACTTGAAACATCCGTAGTCCGACACTTTACAGTCTAGTCAAGTCAAGTCAGGTCAGCGAGTCAGCACAGGTTGAGAAACTCTGGGGTACTTAACGTCGTAAGATCCGGAGGGACAGGTAGTCGTTGACGGTTTCAAGTGAGTTTGAGTGCAGGTAGTTCAGTCACTACGGTGGGTCGTTAGAGTAGGAGACAGTAGGGGAAGGGGAGGACGGGGGTTAGGGAGGGTCGTAGTCTCAGAAAAGGTTACTCAGTTGTGAAGCGTACTCCACCGGTTTCATGACCTCAAAGTCGAAATCGTAGTAAGGAAGGTCTCTTGTGGGTCCCAACTAGAGGAAGTCTTACCTGACCAACCTACAGGAACGTCAGGTTCCCTGAGAGAGTTCTCAGAAACGGTTTTCGTGTCAAGTTTTCGTAGTTTAGAAACCGCGAGTCGAAAGAAGTGTCGGGTTGAGAGGTATGTACTGATGACCTTTATGGTATCGGAACTGTTCTGCCAAGAAACAACCGTTTCATTACAGAGGCGAAAAGTTATACGATAGATCCAACCAGTATTCACAGAAAATTAAAGTACCGACGTTAGTGGTAGAAGTCACTAAAACCTCGGGTCTTTTTGTTTCAGTCGGTGACAACGGTGACAAAGGGGTAGATAAAAGGTATTCACTACCCTGGTCTACGGTACTAGAAGTAAAAGACTTACAACTCGAAATCCGGTTGAAAAAGTGAGAGGAGAAAGTGAAAGTAGTTCTCCGAAAAATCAAGGAGAAGTGAAAGACGTCATTCACACCACAGTAGACGTATAGACTCCACTAACTATAAAGAGGGTCGTTAGACCTAAGGTCGAACACGAAGAAGGTCAGGTCGCAAAGAGTACTACATGAGACGTATATTCAATTTATTCGTTCCACTGTTATATGTCGGAACTGCATGAGGAAAAGGATAAACCTTGGTCAGACAAGATACAGGTCAAAATTGACAACGAAGGACTGGACGTATATCCAAAGAGTTCTCCGTCCAGTCCACCAGACCATAAGGGTAGAGAAAGTCTTAAAAGATGTCAAAGAACACTAGGTGTTTTTCCGAAACCGTATCAGTTATTTCGTCTTTATCTACAAAAAGACCTTGAGAGAACGAAAAAGCTACTAGGTCGTCTACAACCGTTATACTAGAGACCAAGGAGACGGAAAAGATTTTGGTCGAACTTGTAGACCTTCAAGTACCAAGTATATGACGACTTCGGACCTAACGTCTTAAAACTCGTAACGAAATGATCGCACACTCTACTCACGTTAACACACCGTCAAACTCATAAGAAACCGTAACGGAAAGAAACCCTAACCTTACTTTTGACAGGAAAAGGTCAGGACACCGGTGATGACTCAAAAGGTTTAGACGACCGTATAACTCACGTCGTGAAAGTGTCGTAGTAGAAAACCCTAAACTTTATCGACTAGACCTTAAGGTAGTGGAGGTGATCGAAACAAACATCACTACGAAAGAGTCCGGGTGAACCGAAGTGTAAGGTCCTACAGACCGAGATTCACTCACTAGTGTGGTATTACTAAAAGACCCAGTACATCGAGAAAAAACATGTCAAGAAGACACATTTACAGTCTATCTCTTTCCTTTTACGACAGACTAAAGTGGACATACACCTTAGATTAATTTGTGTTTCGGTTTGTAGTTTGAATATCCTTTTCTCTAGTCTATCCCTCCCTTCCTCATCTCCTTCCACCAGTTTTCTACGTCTAAAGGTCAATATTCTATTGATTCATGATACATGTATAACATATGGTACTCCTACTATCAATTGTGAAGACATACTATGTATCTTTACTAAAAAAAATTACTCATCTAGTATTGTTAGAAGTAGTGTCTTCCTGTAAAAAAGAGAAGAAATTTTTTAGTATAGATATACTTTGATACCTAAAATTGATTTTGACAACATCATTAAGAAAGTGTTATATCCATTTAGTTTGGTTATACGACACGTATTAAAATTTACGTCACCATATACAGTTAATAAAAAGTCCTTTATTTTGACTTTTTTTTAACTTATCTTGTTAAAGATGGAATAAACCACGAAAAAAGTCCCCTCTCCGTTCTAGTGGGTCACATCCAAAAAATTACATGATAAATATTTAGTTATCATTTTCTAGGGAAAGAAGACAAAGACGTCGAGGACCACTATGACAATATCGAGTTCCTGACTGATTGTAGACCATTAAATTTACCGGGAAGTTCAAGAACGGAGTAACAATAAGGGAAAACGGGGTAATAGTAAAGAACTTACTGGAAGGGACCTGGAAAGAAAAACCAATTACTGGTTTAGTTTTTAGGTACACTATAGTACTAGTGTCTTGACTTACTGTTTTAGTGTGGGGACGTTTGACGACGTCGTCCATGAAGTTAACAGAAGTACTGACTTTTTTTTTCTGACGTTTCTACTAAATCACTGTAATCGTTTTTTGTCCTTTTGTGGTGTTTTTGATATGGGTTAAACTTTTTTTTTTTTTTCCTATAAAAAGATGACCACTGAAATGAAGGACTTGTTCAATAAGTTTTATCTCAAATTCATTAATCCCGTTAGAACCAAACCGGGATCCACAATTAAATAAGTTTTAGCGAGGTTATTCTATACTTACGTACGAGGAACAATTTTGTTTTAGTCTGTTATGTCTTCCATGTCATTTTTGGGTAGAGACACTGTTTGGGATGGCAGTACGGGTGGGTGAGTGTGGACCAGGGCACTACTGGGAAACACTCTGTTAATACCTTTTGTCAAACCTTATAAAGAAAGGTCCGACAAAGGCACATGTATACGATAGATAGACCTGACCACAACTCATGTCTTGAAGTACAGTATCTTTACCGTCCAAGATTCTTGATATATTTTTTTAGAAATCCTTTTCTAGTTTCTCCTTTCTCTCGTCGTTTTCTTCCAACGGACAGAGTGGGTTGACCCTGGTAATTGAGGAGTGTAGTCGGGATCTCCGAGTACTACAAAAGATTCTAAAGTGGGACCAATTCCCTGTGAGTTCCGAGTCTTTGTAGTTTTTAGGTACACTATAGTACTAGTGTCTTGACTTACTGTTTTAGTGTGGGGACGTTTGACGACGTCGTCCATGAAGTTCCGTGTGATACCTTAAGTTCTAGATGACCTAAGGTTCTGAAGTTTGAATCGACAATGTACTTCGGTGAAGAGTTACACAAAAAGAAACCTTAATAAAAAATTACAAATAAAATGCACTCCCCACCCGAAAGGGTCCACGACGTCACCATTTCTTAGACCGACGGTTACGTCCTCTGTACCTAAACTGGGGACTCAACCCTTCTACAGGATTCTTCCTTTACTGTTGGGTGAGGTCATAAGAACGGACCTTTTAGGGTACCTATCTCTTCGGACCGTCTGATGTCAGGTACCCCAACGTTTTGGTGTCGGAACAGATTGAGTTACTTTGATTCGGTACGGGCATCCCGGTGGGTTCTACCCGCCCAGTACCACCTCTCCAGACTGTCTTACACCAGGTGACCTCTTCCCTTACCGTTTGGTGAAGTCATAAGAACGGAACTCTTGGGGTACTTGTCATACTTTTCCGTTTTACTATCCTGTGACTTTCTCCTTGAGGGGTTCAGACATCCACGGGTCATACGATGACCTCTAGTCACCTCTTTATTGAGGTCTTTCTTACTTCCCTACTTCGGTTTCGTTTTTGTTATGGGTCGACGCCTACACTGACCACTATCTTCGTTCCAGACTACGACATTTCTCGTTATAACGTATCCTTGGACCTTACAGTCCAGGTACTTAGTTCCGTTTATCCTTCACCAGTTTGTTCTCTACCGTTCTCTCTTGTAACCGTAAGATCCTTAGTCGTTTGATTTGACCTGACCTTACCCACTTAAATTGAGTCTACTGGTAATATAAATGATGACGCCCGTCCTTAGGGAGTCTTCTTTACCTCATCGGTAGTACCAGTTGTTTTCTCAGACTTTACGTCATGAACCTTCGTCAGAGTTTTTGATGTCTTACTAGAGACAAGTAGAGGTTCCGTTTAGTAAGTTATAGTGTCATTAGGTTCAGATACGGGGTTGGTCATTGCGACTTCTTCGATTTCAATTTGCCAAAATACTTCTGGATGTTCTGGAAAATCTTGATTGTGGGGTTTTTCTACAGGAAAAGTAATATCCCCTGACCTTACGTTTTCATCCTTCAGTTCTTTGCGGACCTCATTGTCTGTTTAAACCGGAACCTTACGTCTTACTTCGTCCCGTTTCCGATTATCTCAAAACGGTTCTCTTACGCGACCAGTATCGTTTATGGGAGAAGGTTGTTGTGTTCTCTTCTGAGATGTGTACCTGTAGTGGTCTACCAGTTGTGGTTTTAGTCTAACTAATATAAGAAACGTCGGTTTATACCTCTTCGAGATTGTCAGTCGTTTTTTTCTGGTCTTCGACTGACACCGAGTCTAGTACTTCAGGAATAACGGTTTAAGTCTGAATTTAACTTATTTCATCCCTTTTGGCGATCTTGTAAGTCCATACTGGATTAAGTTTAGGGAATACTAATATGTCACCTTCACTCTTTATCTAAATTCCCGGATCTAGACTATCTATCTCACGGACTACTTGATACCTTACTCCAAGTACTGTAACATGTCCTCTGTCCCTAGTTCTGGTAGGGTTTCTTTTTCTTTACGTTTTTCGTTTTACCGACAGACCTCTCCGGAATGTTTATTGACACTTTTCTTCTCTCCGTTTTTCGTTTCCTCTTTTCCTTTTTATGTTCGTAGACTTACGTCTCAAGGTCTCTTATCGTTCTTCTCTATTCTTTTGGAAGTCGCTAGTCACGTTTCTTTATCTCCTTTTGTTGTCTTACCCTTTCTGATCTCTAGAGAAGTTATTTTAATCTCTACGGTTCCCTTGTAAAGTACGTTTCTACCCGAGCTATTTCCTGTCTTTACCAGACCTGGATTGTCTTCGTCTTCTATAATTCTTCTCTACCGTTCTTATGTGTCTTCTTGACATGTTTTGTCTAGAAATGCTGGGTCTATTAGTACTACTACACTAGTGATTAGATCTCGGTCTGTAGGACCTTACACTTCAGTTCACCCGGAATCTTTCGTAGTGATACTTGTTTCGATCACCTCTATTACCTTAAGGTCACCTCGACAAAGTTTAGGACTTTCTACTACGAGAATTTCACGACGTGAGTTATACGGTCGTCTAAACCTTTTGAGTCGTCACCGGTGTCCTGACCTTTTCCAGTCAAAAGTAAGGTTAAGGTTTCTTTCCGTTACGGTTTCTTACGAGTGTGATGACGTGTTAACATGAGTAGAGTGTACGATCATTTCATTACGAGTTTTAAGAGGTTCGGTCCGAAGTCGTTATGTACTCGGTACTTGAAGGTCTACAAGTTCGGCCAAAATGTTTTCAGTCTCCTTGGTCTCTAGTGTAACGGTTGTAGACGTCCTAGTACCTTTTTCGTTCTCTCAAGGTCTTTACGTAGATAAAGACGAAATAACTGATACGGTTTCGGAAACTGAAACACCTAGTGTTATTTGAGACCTTTTAAGACTTTCTCTACCCTTATGGTCTGGTGGACCGGACGGAGAACTCTTTAGATATACGTCCAGTCCCTCGTCGTCAATCTTGACCTGTACCTTGTTGTCTGACCAAGGTTTATCCTTTTTCTCATGTAGCTCCGACATATAACAGTGGGACGAATAAATTGAAGATACGTCTCATGTAGTACTCTTTACGACCTGACCTTCTTTGTGTTCGACCTTAGTTCTAACGGACCTCTTTATAGTTAATGGAGTCTATACGTCTACTGTGGTGGGAATACCGTCTTTCACTTCTTGATTCTTCGGTTAACTACTTTCACTTTCTCCTTTCACTTTTTCAACCGAATTTGAGTTGTAAGTCTTTTGCTCCCAGTACCGTAGACCAGGGTAGTGAAGTACCCTTTGTCTACCCCTTTGTCACCTTTGTCACAGTCTGAAATAAAACCCCCCGAGGTTTTATAGACGTCTACCACTAACGTCGGTACTTTAATTTTCTGCAAATGAGGAACCTTCTTTTCAATACTGGTTGGATCTATTATATAAGTTTTCGTCTCTGTAATGAAACGGCTGATTCCAGACAAATCAGTTCCGATACCAAAAAGGGCACCAGGACATACCTACACTCTTAACCTGACACTTCTCCCGACTCGTGGTTTCTTAACTACGAAAACTTGACACCACAACCTCTTCTGAGAACTCTCAGGGAACCTGACGTTCCTCTAGGTTGGTCAGGTAAGACTTCCTCTAGGCGGGACCCTAAAGAAACCTTCCTTACTACGATTTCGACTTTGAGGTCAAGAAAAGGGTGGAGTACGCTTCTCAACTAAGTAACCTTTTCTGAGACTACGACCCTCCCTAACCCCCGTCCTCCTCTTCCCCTACTGTCTCCTACTCTACCGACCTACCGTAGTGACTGAGCTACCTGCGCTCAGACTCACTTGAGGTCCTCAACCACTACCTGTCCCTCCGGACCACACGACGCTAAATACCCCAGCGTTTCTCAACCTGTACTGACTCGTTGACTTGACTTGACTTGACTTGACTGTACTGAATCACTGATGTTGTTGTTGTACAACCTCGTAACAACGAATTAAGTAAACCTAGAAATTAAAAAAAATTGTTATTCAAAAAAGAACAATGTGTGAATGTGTCTATTATGTACGTATATGTACGTATACTTAGAATTCTATGTGTCTTTCGTTTTTACGATAGAAACATCCCTATCTCCCACTTATTAGGTTATTGAAAGACTCCAATAGAAAATTTTATTACAGGTTCCTCGGTCTCCGTTTGTCCAAAAAAAAAAAAAAAATTTGTACAGTCTTAAGTTGAGTATCTTTTATTACTCCATTTATGTGTAAGTGTATAATTCTTTTGCAACCGTGTTATCAGTCAACTGACATCCTGTAATGATACACCACTTATATCTTTACGTAAACTTACTAGTGATTTAGTCACAAACCATAAAAGTCTTGAAACTCACGAACCAGACCAATCATTGACAGTCAGTGACTAGTTATTCATAGTGACCGGTAAGAGACTTCCTCTCTTTCTTTGTTCAACTAAGATCATACGAAGGACAGAGTCACGACCAGTAGGTACAAGCCCCAGAGACAGACCAGGTAGACTAGACCAGGACCTAGAGAGGGACCACGAAACCTGTGGTTGTAAGTCCGACGAGGAACCGTGAGAGATTCACTTCCGTGTCAGGAATTCTTCCCACTAACAAGTAGAAAGTCTCTACTTGTGACTACCGGGAGTGACTCGAACTCGATTCTTCGTCCTAGAACAGGTTAAGTTCAAATATCGACGTCTCGGGGAAGGAGCCGTAGTGGAACACGAGTTTAGACGATTGTTTTTCATGTGTAGTGGTAAATTAATCGAGAGGAGATACTAAGATTTACTTTTTGAGTCTGTAACACGTCTATACTCCGAATAAACTTACAAAGTCATTATAAGGTCTAAAACATTTTTCATTCTTTCTAAGGGTCTACCCCAGTCGTATTTATAGATCCTGTCTACTCAACTATATATATATATGTATATATGAAAGTAATTAAATTAGTTTCTCAATGGTATGTGGATTACACATGTAACTATCAAAGGCTTCTGTTCTTTTTGTTCTACCCTTTTCGTTCTCCTTCTCTTCTTAGAAAACCTCTTTACACTTGATATGTTATACTTAAAATTCATAGTGGTGTGTACAGATTTTATCTTCCATATTTCAAACAAGATATATCAAAATTCTTAATAATCTTTAAGGTTTATTAAGGTGATTTATGATCATATAAACGTATGATAGATTAATTATTTTTGACACTTAGTACCACTAATGAGAAAAAGGAAGTGTAGGTAAACGACGACTGTATTTTTTTATTCTCAAGAAAATGACTAAGGTAATATACGTAAAGACTACTAACCAATGTATGTGTTTTTGATAAGTTATTTTTACAAAATCTCAGGATCAACTATTTACGAGACTCAAGTTTTATGTTATACACTAAAGAGTATTGATTATATGAAATACGAATTTAAGAAAGAGACCACTTTATAAATCACCTATTAAAGAATACGTAAAAAAAAAGAAACTTTTCGTCTCTTAGAAAGTAAACCTTTTCCAGAATACCTTTACAGGTCTTCCCTGTTTAAGTGGTGTATAGTTTTCTTCGGGACATCCGTTACGTATTAAGTATGACTTTTCTCCTCGAAATCAAATTTTTTTTAAGTCTCTGAATAAACAGCCAAGTTTTACTATAAAAAAAAAAAAGGAAAAGTCAAGTCACTTGGAATCTTACTAAGGATTTTGTTAAATCGTGGAAAGAGTAGACAAAGATTAATGTCTCGAGAAACGATTTTTCATGTCACGTAACTATAAATCGTGTACGGGCACACCAGAGACCTTACACACGTTTAAGAGGTAGTAGATGAAGTATCAACGGTGTGGACTTGTATACTCTTATCCACACGAAATTCTTCTTTTTATTTGTGCGTGTGAAAGGATCCCGCCATTGAGTGAATACAATAACATAAAGTAAAGATTTGTGACACGACTGATAGAATTCGTACTGTAAAATCTTTTACTTTAATCGTTATTGGATAAATCATTAAGAGGTTAACTAGGAAACTAAGATGCTGAGGACACTGTGTAGATGTGTTAATTAATTGACTAGTGGGGTACGTGTACGAGGAAGAGAATGGGTAATCTTATTAACCTCCTATTTTTTTTGTCTCGGTGTATCAGATATTCATGGAATAATAAAGACTCTCTCGACCCGTCTGGGGAAAAAATACACCGAGTGCGGATGTATAGAGAGATGATAAGTCAAACGATTAAAGTGAAGGAACAATTACGAATGTGACTACCGAAACAAACTTCAACGACGGGAAGGTAGGAGAAGAGAATAGAGTGAAAAGAAAAAGCGAAAGGAGTCGTGAATGACTGTAAGGTTATAAAATACTCTCGTTTCTAGAAACAAATTGTGTAACCATCTGGGGTTTGGAGATCTTGTCACGGACCGTACACGAGTGACAGTGAGTTAAAAACGACTTACTTACTTGAAAGTAAGTGGTTACCCTTTTGATCCCGTACTCTTCAATCAAAGGGTACTAATATACCGAACCTTCTCCCGTGAACCAAAGGTCAGAGTCGAGGAGTGATCCCAGTAAGAACAGGAGTACCTCTATTTGTAAGAGGGTGAATTCGTGGGATTGTGAGACTACGTGGTGACCTCGTTTGTATTAAAACGGAACAGTACCGTGTTATAATTTTTGTCTAACTGATCTTTTACTCACGACTACTTTCTAAGAAAGAATTTTTTTATTTGACAATATTTATGAGAAACTGTAGATAACCACCACCCGGACCGTTATAATGTTCACCTACCCTAGTAAAAGTAATAATCATGGTTATGCGGAAGAAAAAACGTGACTGGGAAGAGGGGAGTTCACGTATACAAGTTGAGGATTCGGGGTCGTGAAGTCTTAGACTAACCTTTACCTCTTTCTCGGAAATTGTTCCACTAATTTCTGTATACTCCAGTATACCCACCTGAGGTGAGGTCGACCGGTCACAGGAAGATCTTCTCAGATCATGTGTCTGGGTGTCTGACTCCCCGTTGGTACACTCCTATGTCACTTTTCCGTCGGTAGTCATTCAGTCTCTCTCTTTCCGGGACTGTTCTTTAATTTAGACGGTGGTCCGACTTGAACTTGAAGATAGGAGGTCTTGAGTTCTTTTTCTTTTTTGTTTGGTTTAAATTCGGTGGGTCAGACGTCATAAAATAATACCGTCGGGATCGTTCGATGAGTACTTTCTTTCATTTATTCATAGTAATAATAATTTCATGTCTTTATTTTAAAGGAAAAGAACTTTAAACACACGTAGACACACATATATGGTCATTTATTTTATGTTGAAAAACTTTTCGTTACTTAAATGAAAAGTGATGTAATTACACGTAAAAATTTCTGTCTTCTTTACGAAGGTTCTTGTCTCTTAATCAGGGTGTACGAAGTCTCTTGAAAGATGTGTTTCTGCCCATCTTAATTTCAAGGCGTAGAAGAAATGATAAATAAAGTTTAGAGGATAAATTTATGTCTCTAAAAAAGTAACATGTCTCTAACTTATGTATTCGAGGTCGGTTTTTTTTTCACACCAATAAAGTTGTGACAATCCTCGATTGATAGTTTCGTTTACACACATCGGGAAATGTGTACATCGATTTAATAAATCTTAAATCTGGTTCTTTTCTGAAATACCCTACCCCCTTGATAAACACGTAACTATAACGGATTTTAACAGTCATCTAACACTACTATTTTTCAGTGAAATTAACTACAAAATAAGACCTCTTCCTTTACCGTTAAGTGAGGTCGTGAGAACGGACCTTTTAGGGTACCTTCCTCCTCGGACTATCCGATGTCAGGTACCCCAGCGTTTCTCAGCCTGTGCTGACTCGCTGAAGGTAGAATAAAAAAATTAAATATAAAAAATAAATGTAAATAAAAATATAAATACAAATAAATAAAATAAAATAAATAAATATACTAAATCTTCTAATTTTGTATTACAAAATAATAGATAGAATATTAAAAGGTAACCATTACACAAAGACTAACGACTTAACGGAGGGGAGTTTCGGGATTTAGGAAAAATTAAAATTGATATAGAAATTCAAAGACGAAGTTACCTCTAGAAAGATTATTAGTAAAAGTTTAATTTAGACGAAAAAAAAACAGATGTATCATATAGAATCGTAAATGGTTGTATTTTACTCCTAAGTCACCGAACTAACTTATAACTGTTTCACTTGGTAGGAAAAACCGATACAACACACTACCGGGTAAAAAAGTAGCTCAATAAAAAAGAGTACATTAAAACTTTTAAGGACAATCCGTGTCCGGACACTAAGTCAGGAAAAACCTAGGTCCACGGCAGTAGGACTGTCTTTACACGACACATCCTCTAAGACAAATCTCCAGAAGAAGGAACAACAGACCTCATCCACGGAGGGACAGACACCTCCTCTTTGAGTCTCAGGGGTACACAAGGAGGAAAAGCACGGTTGTCGAAACGAATCTCCAGTGGAACCTTATTGTGTTTCCTACTGTGTACAAGGGTTAGGACTCGGGGGGAGGGAGGAGGGAGGGGTAGGGTAGGGAGACCCAGTAGGATCACGCGGTCGGGGTTCGTAGGACGTAGGACGTAGCTTGGATCTGACCGTTAAGTAAAGAATATACTATAATATGTACAAAATTACGGTAAGAGGGTTTAGTAGGGTGGGAGAGGGAGAGGGTGTCTCAGGTTTTGAGACAAGATATGTAGACACAGAGAAAACGATAGAGTGTATGTCCCAATAGCAATGGTAGAAAGATTTAAGGTATATATACGCAATCATATGACATAACCACAAAAAGAAAGACCGGATGAAGTGAGACATATTATCCGAGGTCAAAGTAGATGGAGTAATCTTACCTAAGTTTACATAAGAAAGATTACCCACTCATTATGAGGTAACACAAATACATGGTGTCGAAAGAATAGGTAAGTAGACGACTACCTGTAGATCCAACGAAGGTACAGGACCGATGATATTTGTCACGACGCTACTTGTTAACCCCATGTACACAGAGAAAGTTAAGACCAAAGGAGCCACACATACGGGTCGTCACCCTAACGACCCAGTATTCCGTCAAGAGTCTCTTCCGTTACCGTTGGGTGAGGTCATGAGAACCGACCTTTTAGGGTACCTACCTCCTCGGATCATTCGACGTCAGGTACCCCAGGGATTGTCAGTCCGTGCTGACTCGCTGAAGTGAAAGTGAAAAGTGAAAGTACGTAACCTCTTCCTTTACCGTTGGGTGAGGTCATAAGAACGGACCTCTTAGGGTCCCTGTCTCCTCAGATCACTCGACGGTAGATACCCCAGCGTGTCTCAGTCTGTACTGACTTCGTTGAATCGCCGTCGTTCCGTCAAGATAAAGGTCAAAAATTTCCTTAGAGGTGTTACGAGAGGTATCACCGACATGATCAAACGTAAGGGTGGTTGTCACATTCTCCCAAGGGAAAGAGGTGTGGGAGAGGTCTTAAATAACGAATATCTGAAAACCTAGCGTCGGTAAGACTGACCGCACTTTACCATGGAGTAACACCAAAACTAAACGTAAAGAGAAGTATTTCTCAGCCTTTGTTGACTCGCTTACTTGACTTGACTTATTACTCACTACAACTCGTAGAAAAGTACACAAACAATCGGTAGAGTTTCTAGACGAAGAACTGTGACTCAGGTCGAGTGGGAGGTAGACGACGTTAAACGAAAGAAGAAACCCCTCTTTAGAGACAAGAAATAAAACTCATTAAAGGACGGTAGACCAGAGATGACCCTACTGGGTACTGAAAATTGACATTTTGGAGGGACTGTTATTCATCTCTGGTTTTTAATACTCTAACGAACCCTTAACCTCACCTATACGGTGATCTTACAACGATCCACGAAAACTTTTACATAAAGATTTCACCCTCTTTCAAACGTCTACAAAAACCCTCTAGTTCGTACAACCTCTAGTAAATTGTGACTGCGTCATTCACAACCTTAGATTAGAAATTACAGAAGTTTAGTAAATGAGGTGGTCATAAAGGTTCTTACAGTCAAGATGTCTCAAACAAAAATAGAAAGAACTATGGGAACTACGGTTAGACGATGGTGTATTCTACAGGATGTGAAAAGATCTACCTAGGTAAATTTATATAAAATAAATAAAAGAGAACAAAGAATAAAATAAGATCTTTATTTTCTTTTTTTTCTTTTCGGAAAAGAGAGAGTCATTGTCTCATTTTTCTCTTTTAATGATTTTTGGGTCCTGTCCCATCAAGTGTCAATCTCTTTTCTCCCACACTCTTTCGTGACTTCCTTACTCTTTATCCAACTCAAGGACCCGGATGTCTCTTTGAAAGTTCACCTTCCTTACGAGACCACGGTCCACGGTTCTCAACGTTTTGTTACTACTTTAACGTTTCGGGAACCCTACGTTTGTCTTAACGAAATCTCTGAATGGACGTGTCAATCTCGTCCCTCCTCAGTCTTACTGGAGAATCAAAATGAAAAGATAATATTTCAGAGACAATGTAAAGAACATTTTACATAAAATAATTTGATATCTGTGTGATTCCTCAAAATACACCTCATCAACATTAAGAAGGTCTCTTGTATTTCACAGTTCGACGGTGTAGTCCGAATATCTTTGGTCTCTAAGAATTGGTCAGGATTTAGGATGACTAGTGCGTTTCCTATGACCGTTAGTGTTCCGTGTCCCTGTTCTGCCTCTGTAGACTCTAATAGTCGTTTCGTGGGACAAGGAAAGAGGGATGTCACCCACGAGAGACAAAGTTTATACCGGACCTTCCAATATTCACTATGCACATCTTTACTTTCTATGAACTTCCCATAAGACCACCAATTAGAGTACATACTACACGTGTTCCCATGAGTCTACAAACGAGTTTATAATAAGACCTAAATAGACACTCCCACAAGTACCTACTCTAATTGTAAACTTAGATGTCTGACTCCTTTCTTCTAATAGGAAGGATTACACCCACCTGGAATAGGTTAGTCGGTTTCTACAACGAGTTTATCTTGTTGTTGACTGAAAAATTGGTCATTGTCCCTTGAGGAGGACGGACTGAAGGAACTAGACCCTGTACAAAGAAAGGCTGAACCTACTGTCGATGTGGGAACCGAGAGAACCCAGAACCCGGAAACCAGACCTTGACGGGACAGTCAAGACCCAGAGGTGGTTGACTTCTGGAACCTTAAGAGTCGGAGGTATTGACGTACTCGGTCAAAGAATATTATTTATATACCAGTAAGAATTAATTTGTATGTGTATAAAAAAAAACAAGTGAAGAAGGATTCTCTCTTTAAAAAAGAAAATTGGGGTTTTACTTTCTTTTCTCTTTTATTTTGTTTATATACATTAAATATATTAATTAATTTATATATTTAAATAGTTACTATATTAAGTGTGTTAAAATATTTAATATACAAGATGTATATATAATTAAAATATATATTATATCTTAAATGTAGATTAAATATTTTAATATATATTATATGTGTACACACACGCGTGTGTGTGTGTGTATGTGTGTATACAGAAGTAGGTAAGAAACGTAAGACAAAGAGGTCTCTTGAGATCGTATATATATATACTTCTCTCAGTAGTTTTTACCTTTTAGAAAGGAAAGATGAGGTACATGATGGGTCGAATACATTTTAAAAGATCGCTCGATACATACGAGTATCTATGTATTTAAACTTTGAGGGAATGACACATATAGGACGATTTTGAAAAATGGCTAAGACGTAATGGACGTAATAGAGAAAATGATCATTTAAGATAATCACAAGTCGTCCTCCGGACGTCTCGTATAAGATAAAGTCTCACAAAGACCATTTCCCTCTTTATCCAGAGTCCTGGTGTCCCTTGGAAGGAGGAGACCGAGAGAAGTGTGACCTTCCTCTGTAAGTCACACGGAACGAGATGTCACCATAAGTATAGGGTCTCCTCAGGGTCTCCTCAGGGTCTGTGGTCTGTTGGGATTTCAGAGTTTAAATCTTTCTCACTGTACCGGAAAGGATACACTTCCCTGTTAAGATAAATTAAGAATTCTGAGGTGAATGTACGTCTGAGACTATTCTCTCTCTCTCTTTTTTTTTTGTTGTTAAAGGCATGAACCCTGTAACGAATATCTTTTATTACCAAGAGGTACACCAAAGATTTCGTACACTGTATGTTCCTTTCCCCTGGGGTCTTTCCCAGGACTTCTCGATCCCTGTGGTCTCCCGTCACTGGTCGTTCACCGTACAGAAACGAATCCCGTCAGGATCTTGAAAGGTGGGCGTCAAGTCCCGGTACTCTCGACACGCATGTGTACTCACCCTTCTCTTTACTCTGGTGTCTTCACGAAGTCGAACCAGAGATCCAACAACCAAGTCCTTTTCATTAGTAGACTACTTAGTCACATTACATAGAAGCGAGGTTGTGTCATATATGTGTGTGTATCAAAAGTGAGGTTAGTATATTTACTAATCCGTCTCAATTAGGAGGGACGTCCCACCTATTCCTTCTTTCAAAACGTCGAAGGAGGTTGTACCAAATTAATAAGTCTGAGAGTGGTTTACAAAATGAAGTCAATCAAGTCAAGTCTGCGAGTCAGCACAGACTGAGAAACATTGGGGTACTTAACGTCGTGCGGTCCGGAGGGACAGGTAGTAGTTGAGAACCTCAAGTGGGTTTGAATACAGGTAACTCAGCCACTACGGTAGGCCGGTAGAGTAGGAGACAGTAAGGGAAGAGGAGGACGGGGGTTAGGGAGGGTCGTAGTCCCAGAAAAGGTTACTCAGTTGAGAAACGTACTCCACCGGTTTTATAACCTCAAAGTCGAAGTCGTAGTCAAGAAGGTCACTTGTGGGTTCCTAGAGGAACGTCAGGTTCCCTGAGAGTTCTCAGAAGAGGTTGTGGTGTCAAGTTTTCGCAGTTAAGAAGCCACGAGTCGAAAGAAGTGTCAGGTCGAGAGTGTACGTATGTACTGGTGACCTTTTTGGTACCGAAACTGATCTGTCTGGAAACAACCGTTTCATTATAGAGACGAAAAATTATACGATAGATCCAATCAGTATTGAAAAGAAGGTTATAAAATGATAGTCTAGAGTTTAGAGAACTTTAGTGTTCTTTGTCTTAGGATGTATTGTGTAACCCGTCGGATAATTACCCGTTCTTTAAATACAGTTCTTAAAAAGAAGAAAAGTTCTACTCATTTAGACAATACTAGGAGGCTAAAGTCAATTAATGAAAGATTGAAGTTTAAGTACAAATATACCACTTTTTAGTACCAGATGAAACTTCCCGGTACGTCATGGAAAATACTACTCCTACACACGTAATTTACTGTTTTTTTTTTTACATCTTTATGTTCCAGACCATCTCTCGTTTCATAAAATTTACGACGTAGAAAAAGTTTTCAAACAGAGCACATATGTTTTATAACGAACTTTGTTTTCTCAGAGAGGGAATATGTCATGGTTATGTGTGTTTATATAACTACAATTCCTCAACTGTTTCTCGAAATAAAATACACCGAAAATATATGGTCCTAAATGTATTCACCTATTTAAGTACACTTTAAATATAAAAATTGCGAAGAATTTTGATTAGAATCTTTTGTGGATAGAAACGATTTCTGTAAGAGAATGTACGTTCAGGTCGATTCACAAACAAGAAAAGGATTTTCATCTCTCTTTTTAGAGTTCGAAATATCTGAAAGTTGTATGCAAAATTATGGTTAAATATAAGTCGTTGTGTCCTGTCACTCAAAGTGAATAAAATCCTTGTGGTCAGTAATCTTGTGTCTGAAATTGTCTTTTAAAACTAACAATCGAGTTTTTACAATAAAGAGATCAGGACCTCTTAAACGAAAAGAGATTAAGGGACAAAGGATCATTGTTTTATCGATTGAATATAAAAAAATAACCTTTATATGTATTTTCGTTAATGAGTAAAGGTATCACTACTATTGTTTACGATTTTTATGATGTCAACAAAAGATTTTAATTTACGTTTATTTGTTCTTGTATATATACTAATGTATACATACTTTAATAATATACATTTATACATTTCTTCTTAGATATATAATTTCTGTATATATAGGAAATTTCCTCGTTCATCAAGTGATGGTAGTTGTATAATTTAAAAGAAGGAAAAGTAAAAATTTTATGTCCAAAAGTATAGTCCCGTAGAAGTGTTCCGAAAGTGAATAATAATGAATCGGAAACATGAACCGTTTAATATAGTTAATTTAAAGTTTCGTAACGAGTATTTGAAGAGTTTCGTCGTACTGAAGACCAGTAAGTAATCTTTATAATCCTTTTAATCTTTAGTCCATTGAGACGTTTCCCACCAACTGACAAGAGTTTTATATTGAAAATTTATGTACACGTTTAGTATAGAGTTGAAAGTTGATTTCTCACTAAGAATGTTACAGTTTTGTAGATATGTACTCCAAAAAAGAAAAAAAAAAGATATCTCCATAAGATCTCTTATTTCTTTTGTTCGTTTATACAGAAAATATCAAATAGTTATTAAGAATTTCACTACAACGAGTCAGCACAGGTTGAGAAACGCTGGGACACCTGACATCGGGTGGTCCGAGGAGACAGGTACCCTAAAAGGTCCGTTCTAATAACCTCACCCAACGGTAAAGGAAGAGGTTCACTAGAAGGGTTGGGTCCCTAGTTTAGACCCAGAGGACGTAACGTCCGTCTACGAAATTGGAGACTCGGTGGTCCCTTCGGGTCTCTTATTTCTTTTATTCGTTTATACAGAAAATATCAAATAGTTACTAAGACTGTAATAAACAATATGACGTATACAAAATATCCTTAATAAGTAATTATTTAAGTTTTATGATTTGGATGTCTTGTGTAATTTTAAGATAGTTGACCTCTAAACGGGTTTCTAGGTAATTATTTATCTTTTACTTGTATTCATTTATAAAAACAAAAAAAAAATTTACTAGTCCAAAACAAAACAAAAAATAATTGGATCCGGTAACAAAATCGTAGTACTTTGATAGAGTGATAACCTTTATTATAAATTCTTTTTCCTGTGACCTGTAAACACACTAAGACTATAATTTTAATAATTTTTACACTTAATTTTTAAGACTTTACGATTTCCTTGAAAAAAAAAATCGATTACGGGTTTTCTATATTTTAATAAGTAGATATTTCATAAAAATCTTTAAGTAAAATATAACGACCGTCTCAAAATTGACCCCCCGAAACTTCCTACTGTATTATTGACCTAATCAAGTCAAGTCAAGTCAAGTCAAGTCAGCGAGTCGGTACAGGCTGAGGAACGCTGGGGTACTTAACGTCGTGTGGTCCGGAGGGACAGATGGTGGTAGAGGGCCTCAAGTGAGTCTCAACGTAGGTAGCTCAGTCACTACGGTAGGTCGGTAGAGTAGGAGACAACAGGGGAAAAGGAGGACGGGGGTTAGGGAGGGTCGTAGTTTCAAAAAAGGTTACTCAGTTGAGAAGCGTACTCCACCGGTTTCATGACCTCAAAGTCGAAATCGTAGTAAGGAAGGTTTCTTTAGGGTCCCAACTAGATTCTAGACCTATTCACTTCGAGGATTGATGAGGTATATGACGTCGATACTCACCCGTTTATGGTGTTTAAGTGATCTACAGCTCGTGGTCGTTAATATAAGGGAAGATTCGACATCAAAGAAGTTAAGTGGAAGTCGTAATGATAGATGATTGTAAATTATTATTTACGTTGTTTTAACGGATCTCCAGTCACATAACGGTTACGTGACTTCTAAAATTGTGAAACTTATTTCTGTCTTCCCGTCTCGGAAGAGTACGAAACCTCTGACCTCAGTAAATCAAAATATCCTACAGTTTTTCGTTTATCTTCTGGGTATTCCTTAAATATTAAGAAATGTATAAATGTCGAAGTTGTCTTTCTTTTCTTCGGTAATTTTTCTCCTAAACGTCTATGTGTGATGATATACACTTTATCTATTTGGGTTCTTCTAGATGACTTATTATGTCCCTTACAGTTAGTCAAAGAATATTATTGTATTACCTTCTCTTATTTTTCTTATATATAAGAAATATATGTACTGACTTATTGAAATGACATATGGACTTCATCGTGTTGTAACATTTAGTTGATATAACTTTGAAAAATTTATTTTACATTTTTTTTTTTTCTCATTCTCCTCTACTACCCCACTACACAAAACAAAAGTCTATATTTATAGACTTACATGATCAGTGTTACATTCTCTAATATAACGAACATGTGTCATCGAGATAATGTCAAATACACTCTCAACATAGTCTAAATTGGTTGATCTTCCGAAATAAAAATCACATGGAGTCGGGATTGTTAACAAATAATAATTATATTAAGTTTCAATCACTGAGTCTCTTGTCCGTTAGGAGTCATTAATCTGATATTAAACGTAATCTTTAATTCTGACAAAAGGTATATTAAAGTTTCGGGTCGGACAGTCTACATGGAAATCCTTTCACTAGAGGGTCCTACGTCACATCTGAGTAAGTGTCGTCCTTCCCCACCTTCTCTTTTATAAGGTCACAACTTTGAGGTGAAGTTAACTGTCTAAAAACTTCCAAGGAAGGTCCAGAGTTAATATAAAAAATACGAAATATATAAAGAATTTTTAGAGTTCATTAAGACTTCAGATGATTTTTCTCTATTTGGAACTAATAGCTTGTCTAAACCAAGACAAATATCCTTTCCAACATTTGAAAAGAATTCATTTTGAATTCAAAATGAGGTGTTCCTACTGAAATGGTCTGTAAAACTTTTCTTTTTGTAAGTGGGAAAAGTTTATTTATGTCGTAGAGTGTCTATTTTCTGAACTGATATTACCGTTCACCCTTTTCTTGTCTAAAAATTCTATTTATACTGTTTCTGTTATTTCTTAACTCTAAGGGGACCTCTTTCCTTTCCGATGGGTGAGGTCGTAGACCGGACCTCTTAGGGTCCCTGACATATCAGGAACCCAGTGTTTCTCGACCTGTACTGACTCACTGAAAGTGTAGGTGAAAAATATACGGACAAGTGTAAACGTATAGACTTGACAATGTCTTAATTTAGAAAGTGTTCGAAACCTTATTATTTAGGAATATTTTAACACCGAAATTTTAGTCTAATCGCACTGGTACACAAGTAAAAAATGGAAAAAGAATAAAAGAAAGAGAGGAAACCTTTATTTACAGACTCAGATTTTGTGACCGTCTTCGTCCTTCCTAAATTGCACTTCTCTCCTACGTATACATACTTTCCTCCGATACAAGATACGTATCTTAAATACGATTTTCGACGTATAATTCTGTACCTCTTTACATGTTGACCATACTAAAGTTTATACTCTGCTTTGTAGTGAAATTATAAGAGTACTCTCATTTCACTTTTCTGAATACTTTATCCCAAAATATACTGAATTTTTAACTGTCGTCCTGTTTTGTGTTACTGTGTCCTGTCTACTTTTCGTCTTGGGAAACGGGGATGAATTTCGAGGTTTACTCTTTTTCACTGGTGTACCCGGTGTGACTCCGAACATGGACCTTCGTCCATTGTCTTCGACCCGGACACCTTCCGTTCACCGTCCACACCCTAGTGATTTAAAGTTCTCAAGGTACACCTAACCGAGTAATCTTATTGAAGACCCCCGAGATCCCGTCACTCCTACGGGGACTCAGACCATGTATCAAGCTCTGTTGTCCCAGTTATACCCTCCTCTAACTCCATATATGTATCTCTGGAATTCTCACCTCAGACTACCCCTTCCCTAATCCTACGTCCGAAACGTTGGACGAACACTTCCCCTGACCTTAAAGGTCGGTACTAAGTTTTGATTCAGTTCTATACTGAACACTTTATAATGTACTTTTAGTTGGAAAACTATACAACTGTAGTCAAACTCGAGATAGTACGTCCTATAAACTCACTGGACTTACGATCTCCTCCGAGAGAATTTGTGATTTCTTTCGTACAATATACTGTCGTTTTTCCTCCTTCCCAAGTGACACTACCCAGTCACCCATTTCTTAGACGAACGTTACATCCTCTGTGTCGTTTACACCTAAGGTAGGACCCGACCCTTCTAGGGGACCTCCTCCTTTAGTGTTAGGTAAGGTCACAAGAACGGACCTCTTAGGGTACCTGTCTCCCCGGACCACCATATGTTAGGTATTCCAGTGTTTCTCAGTCTGTGTTGATGATTCGTGTATCGCGTCTTTTTTCTTCTTCTTCTTCCTTTGGTTTATCTTCGTTCTCCTCATCGACTCCCGGTCGGGTGTCGTTCCGAGGTAAAACAAACTACAACTAAACCTCTTTTCTAGTTAGTGTCTTCCCTGGAAGTCAGTATAAATCTACTTAAGACCTTAAATGATCTACAAACCCAATATAAACAATACTACTACAACGTTTGTGGAGGAACTAATCGATTCTTGATAATTATTAGTTCAAATCGGTTACTCGTGACAAGTGAAATTTATAAGTCTACGACACCCTTAGACTCACCCCTCTTTATAGCGGGAGTGGGAACGTCCATATCACTGGAGTTCTTTTCGAGTAATTGTCCGTGGTCCGGTGCGGTCCGTGAAACCCTTACCAGACCTTGTTTAATTAGTCGGATCTCGTCATGGGGGTTCTTCCAGAGATCCTTAGGTATCAGTACGACACGGTAAGACGACTTTAGTGACTTACAAAATATTCTGAATCTCCAAGAAAACTACTGTTCTGTGTCGTGTCCCTGGGACCTTTCTACCTTCGGCCTGGGGACAATGAACGTCGAGTCTTTCTCACCCCGACGTTACGTCCCTCTGTACTTTGAAACATAGACCCCTCGCTCCTGTCTCCCGAACTCCACCTACCGTGTTGAATGGGTATCGTTCGTCCCACACCACTCGATAAGACCCCCGAGAGAACGGAAACTGGTCAATTTGTTAATATACCTGAGGTCCTACACCTCGGATAGGGATCAACAGACCATAGACCAGGGATCAACGGACCGTAGACCAGGGATCAACGGACCGTAGACCAGGGATCAACGGACCGTAGACCAGGGTCTTACACACCTCCATAACTAACCAACTTTCTGATAACCAGGTCACTCACCCTTCATTGATCCGACCTCCAATCGTTTGACGAACGGTTCCCTTTGACTCTCAGAAATCGGTACTGAAGTTATACCTAATCCCGATATTAACACTTTATAACAAAATTTTATCTACGGGAACCATGGTAATAAAGTGAATGTAGTTATTAAGTTCCTTCGGAAGTAATTGTGGTGTCTATACCTTTTTACGATCCATAAATAAGGAAGAAACTAAAAAGAGAAGAGTTCTAAGTCTTTCTATCTCTTTCATTTGTTGTATACTCTTTTGTTCCGCCCCCCCGTATAAAAGGACTGCCAGAAACAATTGATGGTTTTATTATCCGTAAAAGAGGAAATACATAGTCCCTCACTTAACACAGTCTAAACAATAAAACGAATGAAGGGACTACCGAGTCTATCATTTCGTAGACGGACGTTACTCCCTCTGTGTCTAAAGCTGAGAACCCATCCCTTCTAGACCTCTTCCTTTACCGTCGGGTGAGGTCATAAGAACGGACCTTTTAAGGTACCTGTCTCCTCGAACCACCCGATATCATGTACCCCTGTGTTTCTCAGTCTGTACTGACTCGCTGTAGTGAAAGTGAAACACAATACCCATGAAAACCCCAACCACAATTTATAAAATCTTTTTTGTAAAGATTTCTACAGATTTCAAAAGAGGAACTCTAAATTGATCAAAACCCGAAACCAGATCTGAGACAGTCTAAGTTTTAGGTACGTTGAGATAAATAGAAAATAAAATCCACGTAAAGAAAGGAATAAGGAAACTCTTATAAAATTATCATATAAAGTTTCAACATTTACTGGAGTCTTTCATACATAATTTTATAAAAGTTGGGCACCGTCTAAGTACAACTACATACCGTTTTGGTTATGTTATAACATTCCATTAATCGGAGGTTAATTTTATTTATTTAAACATAAATTTTTTATTTATTTATTTTATTTTATGAAAGTATAAATGTAATTCCTTATTGACGTATCTAAATTAGTAAGTTAGTAAGTTCAATGTACCGGACACTATATCACGTAAGTCTCGACGTGACAAGTCCTACCAGTTTTATAGGTTTGTTGGGTTTATAGGTAGTTACTCACTTACTTATATAGTTACACTCAATATGTCGGTTACTTTATAAAAAGTCGTTATCTTTTATGATTTCTGGACTACATACATCGTTATATCTACTTGGAGTTGTTATAGTACGATTGACTTTTCCAAACTATTATTTCTAACGTATAACATGTCAAGGTAAATATATTTTATAGGTCTTTTCCTTTTATATATGTCTGTTTTTCACCTAATCTCCCAAGGACCCCGACATAAGAACGGAACTCTTAGGGTATTCGTCATACTTTTCCGTTTTTATATACTGTGACTGTCTACTTTAGGGGTCCAGTCATCCACTGGTCATACGATGATCTCTTCTCACCTCTTTATCGAGGTATTTCTTACTTCTCCGACATGTAACGGTAAATACCGTTTTGGTTATGTCATAATATTTCATTTTATTTTATTTTTAATTTTAATTTTTTTTATTTTTATTATTTTAAGTTGTAAGTCTTGTCATTTTTTTTTTTTCTTACTTCTCCGACTCGGTTTAGTTTTTGTTACGGGTCAACACCTACGTTTACCACTACCTTCATTCAGGCTCCGACATTTTTTGTTATAACGTATCCTTGGACCTTACATTCCAGGTACTTTACTCCATTTAATCTTCACCAGTTTGTCCTCTACCGTTCTCACTCGTAACTATAAAATCCTTAGTCACTTGATTTTACCTGGTCTTACCCGTTTAAATTAAGTCTTCTGATAATATAGATGGTGACGCCCGTTCTTAGGGAATCTTCTGTACCTCATCAGTTACCTCTTTGAGAGTATCAGTTTTTTTCTCAGACCTCGTGTCATGAACACAAGTCAGAGTTTTTGTTGTGTACTAGAGACAAGTAAAGGTTCCGTTTGGAAAGTCACAGTGTCGTTAGATTCAGATACGGTGTTGGTGATTACGACTTCTACTTCAAGTTACCAAGATACTTCTGGATATGCTAGAAGATCGTGATTGTGGTCTTTTTCTACGGGAAAAATATTATCCCCTGACCTTACGTTTTCGTCTTTAAGTTCTCTATGAACCTCATTGTCCGTTCAAACCGGAACCTCATGTTATGCTTCATCCCGTTTCCTTTCGTCTCGAAACGATTCTCTTGACCAGTATTATTTGTGGGAGAAGGTTGTTACGTTCTCTGTTGAGATGTGTACCTGTAGTGGTCTACCAGTTATGGATTTAGTCTAAAAACAAACGTCGGTTTCTTCTTTTTAGATATCTCAGTCGTTTTTGTTCAGTGTTCAGTACACTGAGTCTAGTACTTGAGGAATAACGGTTTAAGTCTGAATTTAACTTCTTTCATCTCTTTTAGTGATCCGGTAAGTCCATACTGGATTTAGTTTAGGGAATGTCAATATGTCGCCTTCACCGTTTATCTAAGTTCCTTAATCTAGACTATCTCACAGACTTCTTGATACCTACCTCCAAGTTTTGTCACATGTTCTCCGTCACTAGTTTTGGTAAGGGTTCCCCCCCTTTTTACGTTTTTAAGTTTTACCGACAGACTCCTCCGGAATGTTTATCGACTCTTTTCTTCTCTTCACTTTTCGTTTCCTCTTTTCGTTTCTATACAGGTAGACTTAAGTCTCAAGGTTTCTTATCGTTCCTCTCTTCCATCGGAAAGATTCACTAGTCACGTTTCTGTATCTCCTTGTGTTATATTACCCTTTCTGATCTCTAAAGAAGTTCTTTTAACCTCTCTACTTCCCTTGTAGAGTACGTTTCTACCCGTGTTATTTCCTGTCTTTACCATACCTGGATTGTCTTCGTCTTCTATAATTCTTTTACACTGTTCTTATGTGTTTTCTTGATATGTTTTTTCTAGAATTACTGGGTCCATTAGTACTACCACACCATTAAGTGGATCTCGGTCTGTAGGACCTCACGTTTCAGTTTACCGGAATTCTTCGTAGTGTCGTTTGTTGTGGTCACCTCCACTAAGGTCAACTCGATAGAGTTTAAGACTTTTTTTTTTTTTTTACGACAAATTCACGACGTGAGTTGTACGGTCGTTTAAACCTTTTGAGTCGTCACCGATGTCCTGACTTTTTCCAGTCAAAAGAAAGGTTAGGGAGTTTTTCCGTTACAGTTTCTATAAGTTTGATGGAGTGTTAACATGATTAGATTGTATGATCGTTCCATTACGAGTTTTAAGAGGTTCGATCCGAAGTTGTCGCGTACTTGTCTCTTGAAGGTCTACAAGTTCGACTTAAATCTTTTCCGTCTCCTTGGTCTCTAGTTTAACGGTTGTAGACAACCTAGTATCTATTTCGTTATTTTAAGATCTTTTTTTAAGATAAAGACGAAGTAACTGATGTAATTACAGAAACTGACACACCTAGTTTTGTTTGACACCTTTAAGAAGTTCTCTACCTTATGGTCTTGTGGTGTGGTCGGAGGGCTCTTTAGACATCCGTCCAATGTTTCTTCTTTGTCAATCTTAACATGTACCTTGTTACGTGACCAAGGTTGAACCCTTTCCTCATGTAGTTCCGACATATAACAATCGGACGAATAAATTGAATATACGTCTCATGAAGTACACTTTACGGTACGACCTACTTCGTGTTCGGTCTTAGTTCTAACGGTCCTTTTTATAGTCCTTGGAGTCTATACGGTTACTGTGGTACGAATATCGTCTTTAACTTCTCCTTGATTTCTCGGAGAACTACTTATACTTTCTCCTCTCACTTTTCGACCAAATTTTAAGTTTAAGTTTTTGGTTTATAGTACCGTAAGTCAGGGTAGTGAAGTACCGTTCATCTACTCCTTTGTTACCGTTGTCACTCTATGAAATGAAAGAACCCGACGTTTTAGTACCGTCGGTACTTTAATTTTCTCTGAACTAGGAACTTTCTTTTCAATACCGTTTGGATCTGTCGTATAATTTTTATCTCTGTAATGAAACGGTTGTTTCTAGACATATCAGTCTCGATACCAAGAAGGTCCCCAATACATACCTACATTCTTAACCTGTTATTTCGTTCGGCTCACGGTTTCTTAAGTACCAAAACTTGACACCACAACCTCTTCTGAGAACTCTCAGGAAACCTGACGTTCCTCTAGGTTGGTAAGGTAGGATTTCCTTTAGTAAGGACTTATAAGTAACCTTCCTGACTGCGACTTCGACTTCGAGGTTATGAAACCGGTGGACTACACTTCTTGACTGAGTAACCTTTTCGGGGACTACGACCCTTTCTAACTTCCGTCCTCCTCATCCCCTGTTGTCCCTGTTCTACTAACTTACCGTGGTGGCTGAGTTCCCTGTACTCAAACTCGTTCAAGGTCCTTTACCACTTACTGTCCCTTCGGACCACACGACGTCATGTACCTCAGCGTTTCACAGCGTGTGCTGACTCGCTGACTTGTTATTGCTCACAATAAAACAGTTCAGGAAACTTGGACTCTTTTTTTCCTTCTGAAAGCCGTTTTGTACTCCAGTCTAGGTGTGGTAGCAGGTTTCTTCCAAATTAAGTCTAAGTTGGACTTAGTACCATCGTCAAATTTTTCTCTTAGACTGAAATAGTCTGAATCCAGAAATCTTCAAGGAGTACTGACGTTACATCTTTTACCTAAAGGTCCCATGATCTCTCTTTACGGTGTGTCATATTAACAACGTCAATCCTGTTTTCGACATAGGGAACGAGGTCCCTCCATCTTAACTTCCACTCTCTTTTCCGGTCTACTATGTACCATAGTAAAATCCTTCATCTTAGTCACCCAGAACAACTGTGTAAGAGGTTTATCCTAGAGATTTTATTGTAAGGAGAGATTGAAACTTCTCCAACTTTCTGTTCTGGGTCCGATTCCGGTTTTGTGATCCAAATAATGTGTGTTTGAGTTCAACAACCCTCGAATTAGTACGTCCACCTACCTGGACGAGTACGGTCTGAGGATTTAATCTGTCTGTATGGGTGAGGTAGAGTCCTTTGTGTCCTAACGTACTTCGTACATTTGGTCGTTGTACATCTCCGTATTGTGTTCGGACGGAAATGTGATCGACTCACAGAGAGTGTCTCACTTTTCTGGGACTCTCCCTTCCTAGCAAGGTAATTGTCCGAGGGTCGTGTTGACTTTCCTTCTGTCACTGTAGACGAAACCCTCTTTTATTTAAGAATGTCCCTCCTCTCCTTACTCCAAGGACCTTTTCCTTACTATATTGCTATGTTAGGGGTAAAGTAAGGTTATCCATGATAATTATATTTTATACACAATTATGTAATTTTTAATTAAAGGGTTTTACTGAAAGTAAGGGATGTATTTAACTTAAAGCAGTCACCAGTGAGTACATATCGTTTACGTTGGAAGACCATCCGAATACGAATCTCATTAATAAGTTAAAATTCGAAGTGACAAAATAAAGTAAAAGAGGGAGTGGGAACTGAGGATTGTTTACATACCAAAGATACCTGGTCATCCCTTAAGGTAATTGTTATTTAATCGATGTTTTCGGATTCTAAAACTTGGTCTTGTTTGAATTATTAACGAATCGTAACTGGATCCTACGACTTCAAATTAAATCCTAGTCAATTGGGACTCACTTTAAGTCTTAATTAAAAAGTATAACGTTATAGAAACTTTCCAATGGTCAGGTACAGATTTTACGAAAAGGGAGAGTCAATAAGTTAGAAAAGATTGAAGAGAGTTCGTAGTTTAACAGACAATAAAAATATAAAGAGTCAATCTTTTTCATTTTTAAAATAAAATCAAACATCAACTAGTTTTGTAAACTCAGTTTAGTTGAACGAACACTTCTTTTATAAAATTTTATACTGTAAAAAAGATAACAACTCGGAGTGTCGACGTCTCCTATAATTTTTTATCAGACATATCCGATAAAAGTGTAATAAGGGTCTTGATAATGTTCAAATTGCACGATACAGTTGTAGACAGGATTTTTTAAGAGGAAGTGAGAACTTCTGTCCTCTTTCTAACGAGTCCTTTGGTGTACTTCAAACTCTGTAAACAGGTTTGGACAATAAAACCGACAGTTTTGACGTAGATGATTTGATGAAAAAAAAAAAAAAGTGAAACTTACTGTCACTGTTTTTTTTTTAGATCAATGATCGATGACTGTAATTTTAAAATTTCACTCTATTTGATGTAATGTGAAAACGGATCGATATTAAAAATATTTTCACTATTAGATAATTAGATAATTTTAGTGATTCCGGAAAGACTTTACTTTAATCTTTTGGAAAGTTTACATCTATCTGAACTTAAATATATAGTCATGAGAGAGTTTTTCCTGGGGACATATATGTGAACGTAGATAATTTATTTTAACTTATCGTAAAACTTTGTGAATTTTTACACAACAATCTAAGGTGCTTTTATCGAACACCACGGTTGCTTAAACAAACTTTCATTAAAATCCAGATCCTACTCTAAAATCAAAAATTTATGTCATACATTCTACAATATACCTTTATAGGGTCTTTACTCCTTGGGTACCAGTGTAATTTATTATGGTATAGTTTTTTAAACTTAAGTACAAATTTTGTAGTTATCGTTCCTGTGACAAAGTCCTAAGATAGGGTCTCAGTCACTAGATGACTTTCCTGTTTACAGACAGAAACTGATTCTACTTTTCAGTCATAGTCTTTATTCGAAGATTTATGTGTCGAAGATTTATTTGTATTGACAGAAATACCCTGAAATCGATAAGGAGTCCTTTGAAATCTCAAACCTTATTTGACAACACAATTTCTTACAAGTAATTTATTTCGATATATGAGAAGGATATTACGTGATGTTATAAATCAGACGGAATTAGATTTATACTACTCCATTAAAAAGAAATGTAATTGAAGAATCTCAATTAAGAAGAAGTCGGTTAGAATCCCTTAATCAAATTCAAAAATTAACATCTTAATTACGTACGGGTTGAACCTTTTAGTATTTTATTCTTTTGTTTTCTTTTTTCTTTCTTCTTTAGTGATAAACGTTCAGTTTGTATCTCTCTGTCGGTGTATGTGTAAGATGACTCTTTGGGATGAACCAAATACGTATTTACACGTAACACAGTACGAGTCAGTACAGACTAAGAAACACTAGATGGTCTGAGGAGACATGTACCTTAAAGGGTCCGTTCTTATGACCTCACCCAACGGTAAAGGAAAAGGTAATTAAACGTATGAATATACATTAAATTCACTACGACACGTTGAGAAACCACCATAGAAAGTAAATTATTTAGTACATGGTCTCTTCCGTTACCGTTGGGTGAGGTCATGAGAACGGACCTTTTAGGGTACCTGGCCCCTCGGACCATCCGACGTTAGGTACCCCAACGCTTCTCAGCCTGTACTGACTCACTGAAGTGAAAGTACGTGACCTCTTCCTTTACCGTTGGGTGAGGTTACAAGAACGGACCTCTTAGGGTCCCTGTCGTCTCGGACCACCCCGACGGCAGATACCTCAGTGTGACTCAGTCTGTACTGACTTCGCTGAATCGTCGTCGTCATCGTCGTACAGTAGTATGTCAATATAGTTAAGGAACGAAATATGTATCTAAAATAAAGGTTATAGAATTTATAATAAAGTATTTTATAAGAACATCTAACAAATATCAGTTGTAATAATAATTTCGACAGACACAATTATGAAAAAGAAACTGAAAATAAAACTTTATTAAAATCTAGAGAGTTTTTCACTCATCAACTCAAAAAGGTATTTGGGAAGTAGGTCTTCTGTCCATCCTTCCTTATACCTGTGTGTCTCTGTCTCTACCTCTCTCTGTGTCTTTCTTGAGTGAAAACTAGACATAATAAGTTAGATTACCAATTTTAAAAGTGAAATAACTCATCTCTTTTGTTAAAAAAAGGAAAGATTATAACTAACAATTTATATATTAGTTATGAAATTATAAAAGACTTATGATTTTTAAGTTTAACAATTAAACCCATATAACTTTGTGAAAGTTATATATGTATATAACTTTACAATATAGACTTTACTGTATTATAAAAATACTCTTTTTTAACTCAATTTTTGTGTAAAAGATTGGTCTTCGGACACATAACTACTTGTAAAAATTAATTTTCATTTACAAAGAATTCAAACATGTACTTAAATTACTTGAAATGTGTATATGTGTAATTAAAGTATATTGGTTTACGTTGACCCACGTGGTTTCAATTTCAAACCAAGATTTTAACATTAAACTCATTCAACTGAATAAATTGGTACTTTATAGAAAAAATACCCGAAGGGACCACCGTATCACCATTTCTTGAGTACGTCCTTCGTACTCTGGGTCCAAGCTAGGGACTCAACCTTTCTAAGAACGGACCTGTTAGGGTGCCTGTCTCTTCGGACCGTCGAATGTTAGGTGTCCCAGTGTTTCTCAGTCTGTTGTTACTTCACTGAATCGTTGGAGCGTAGAAGAAATTATTTTATGTAGACTTAAAAATAAGAAGGTGTTATATGGTGATACAGATGATTCTCTTCGCAAATATTGATAGTTGAGATACAATTCATGGTCGACATTAATGAAGGGACCACCGAGTCTGTCATTTCGCAGACAGATGTTACGCCCTCTGGTCCTAAGCTCGGGACCCAACCCTTCTAGGGGACCTCTTCCTTTACCGTTAGGTGAGGTCATTATAACGGACCTTTTAGGGTACCTGTCTCCTCGGACCATCCGATGTCAGGTACCCCAGCGTATCTCAGTCTGTACTGACTCGCTGAAGTGAATACTTCCTTCATCCTCACTCTTCCAAGTAGGGACTATATTGTGTGTGACTATTAGTACATCCGTCATGTATCAAGACATGTCAAGAAACAAATGAACAGGACGAAACGAAACGAACAAATACTTTCTTGTGAATTCTAACTTCCCTCTAGACCTACGACAACATAACCTCGTAAACCCTTTAAGTAGTTTTAGACGAAGAAAAACCTTTTGAGTTTTCTACACCATTAGTTTCACTATCTCTAACAAATTTTGTCATGAACAAATTTTGTCAAATCCAAAAATATACCACACTAGAGTAAATAAACACATTAAATTTTTGTTTGTTTGTTTGTTTTTTCTAGTGTCCGAGTGTCTGCATCTCTTGTCTAACCACCACCGGTCCCCACCACCCTCTACCTCCACCCACTTTCCCAATTCCATTAACTTAACATGTTTGAAGGTTCGTATTTTATTTACGACACTCCTACATTACATGTCGTACCACTGATATCGATTGTTAAGACATAACATATGAACTTTCGACGATTCTTTCATAGAATTTTCAAGAGTATTATTCTTTTTTTAACATTGATATAGAAGACTATCTACAATTAATCTAAATGACAATACTAATAAAACATTATATATACTTATAACTTAAGTATACAATATGTATACTTTGAATGTACAGTTAATATGGAGTTCATTTTAATAAAGTCTTTTTAACTAAATATAAATTGAGTCTCTTACAAAACAGGCATACTTTTGACCTCATTTTCGAAGGATAACCGTTCTACTGTGGTGACCCCACTAAAGACCCGAGAACACGGGACTCTGGGTTAGTGGTGTAGTGAATTTTTATATATGTGTGTGGTAATATATATAACGACAAATCAGTGATTCGGCACAGACTGAGAAACGTTGGGTACTTGACTTAACTTCATGTAATCTGAGGATACGGGAGGTGATAGAGGGTCTCAACCGAGTTTAAGTGTAGGTGACACAGCCACTATGATAGATTGGTAGAGTAGGGGACGGTGTGAGAAGAGGAGAACGGGAGTTAGAAAGGGTCGTAGTCCCAGAAAAGGTTACTCAAACCGAGAAACGTAGTCCACCGGTTTCATAACCTCGAAGTTGAAGTTGTAGTCAGGAAGGTTACTTATAAGTCCCAACCAACTAAAGGAAATCCTAACTGACTAAACTAGAGAAACGACAGGTTCCCCGAGAGTTTTCGGAAGAGGTCGTGGTTAAACTTTCGTAGTCAAGAAGTCGTCAGTCGGAAGAAATACCAGGTTGAGAGTGTAAGTATGCACTGATGACCTTTTTGTCATCGAAACTCACATGTCTGGAAACAACCGTTTCACTACAGAGACGCAAAATTATGTGACAGATCCAAACAGTATCGAAAGGATGGTTTCTCGTTCGTAGAAAATTAAAGTACCGACGTCAGTGTCGGATACCACTAAAACCTCGGGTTCTTTTATACGAAGGTGAAAAAGGGGAAAATAAACGGTACTTTACTACCCTGACCAACGGTACTAGAACCTCAAAAATTACAACTAAAAGTTCGGTCGAAGAAGTGAGACGAGAAAATAGGAATAGTTCTCTAAGAAATCTAGGATAAGTGAAAGACGGTAATCTCATCATAGTAGTAATATATATATATGTATTATAATTTATATATATTTAATTTTATACATTTATTTATATGTTTTACTTTCACTTTCACAATCAACGAGTCAGTGCAGACTGAGAAACGTCGGAGTACAAGACGTCGGAACAATACGAGGAAACAGGTACCTTAAGAGGTCCGTTCCTATGATCTCACCCAACTGTAAGGGAAGCGGTTCCCTAGAAGGGCTGGGTCCCTACCTTGGAGCCAGAGGACGTGACGTTCGTCTGATAAAATGGTAGACTCGGTGGTCCCTTCGGTATGTGTGTGTGTGTGTGTGTGTGTGTATGTGTGTGTGTGTGTGTGTGTAGTAATACATGTATAGTTATATATAATATACGTGTATGTGGAATTTGGTATTATAGTCCAGTGAATTAAAGTAACAGTTTTATACGGAGTTAAGACATACCTTTCGAAAAATATGGAATCAGACCTTGTAGACAAACGTTTTACACCAAATCCCTACGGAGTCCCTAGGAACACTAGAGAGGTCCCCAACATTTAAGTTTTTGATAAGAATACTAGTGTCATTCTGAGAAAAACAGTAACAATAAGAGTAAGTGAGAGAAATTTTGACAAATCATTTCACAATAATTATCTATAAATTACAAATCTTACAGTACGGAAACGAGAGTAGGAGGATGTTACCGAGACAACGAAGACGGTCTCCACTGTACTTTATAATTTGTGTAGTAACTAGTTAACCTTATACACGAACACTTAAAACAGTAACAATTTTCAAAGAATCGAAATGAAAAATTAGTCATTTATAACCATCTATATTAAGTATGTTCTTGTTCGAAACCCTCCAGGAGTTATTTAAAAACTTCCATCTCCCAAGGACTCCGGTTTT
Organism: Capra ibex; assembly: GCA_006410555.1. Classification (NCBI taxonomy): domain Eukaryota; kingdom Metazoa; phylum Chordata; class Mammalia; order Artiodactyla; family Bovidae; genus Capra; species Capra ibex. Next base: position 26,341,962 of record SJYO01018169.1, on the reverse strand, counting down.
TACAACTCTTAGTGACTAGAGTTGAAAAGAGATATCGTAAGTTCTGATTCCGTAATGTAAATTAAAACATTGGTCCATCCCGAAGGGTCCACCGTACTCACCATTTCTTGGACGGACGGTCTCGTCCTCTACATTCTCTGTGACCAAGATAGCGACCCAGTCCTTCTAGGAGATCTTCTCCCGTACCTTTGGGTGAGGTCGTAAAAACGGACCTCTTAGGGGTTCCTGTGTCCTCGGACCGTCCGATGACAGGTATCCCAGTGTTTCTAAACCTGTGTTGACTTCACTGAATCGTCGTCGATTCGTGGTTTTTTACATATTGTCAACTGGGAACTTGTTGTGTCAAAATTAACCGTGTACAGATGAATGTACACTAACAAAAGTTAATGGATATGACACTATAAATACTAGGTATCAACCAACTTAGATACCGATGTCTAAGGTGTCTATGTCTTTCAAATCAAGTTAGTGAGTCAGGGCGGGCTGAGAAACGTTGGGGTACTTGGTGTCGTGTGGTTCGGTTTGACAGGTAGTGGTTGAGGGCCTCAGATGGGTTTGGGTGCAGGTGACTCAGCCACTACGGTAGGTTGTTAGAGTAGGAGACAACAGGAGAAGAGGAGGACGGGAGTTAGAAAACGTCGTAGTCCCAGAAAAGTTTACTCAGTCGAGAATCTCTCAACTGAATTTTCTGAGTCGTAGGTACACCATAAAAGTGCACCAAGGATTTAAGTTGGTGGACGTCTATGACTCCCTTCTGTCGTGACCATGTTTTTAACATATACTTCACCCTACCGAGTGTAGTACCGTCATTTCATAAATGATGGAGTATGAGTTGGTTTTCTTTACTCGTTTGTAAAGGTTTATATGTCTTTGGAAGTGTGGACAGACGTTACATTTCAAAAAGTGTTAACTTAGACACTAACACCTCTGCGTTAACACAGAGGTGATGTCACTTTTGGATGGTCGTTTGGACAACGAAGGTAAAACTTTTCGAAGTAAGAGTGTAAGAGTAGCTCTGCTTTGACAAAAAGGAGAACAATAACATTGTATAGCATTACTTGTCCTGGACTTTCAGACGATTTTACGACACCCAGAAGGAAAAATAGAGGGAAGGATTAAGAGTAGTGATTGTGGATTTCCGATGGACCAATTATGCCTCCTCCATCACGTGAGGCTAACATGGATTGTTTTAAAGTTATTACTCAACAGTCTATAGGATGATGTCTTATACGTCCCTTACACCCTTCAGTGTGACTAAAGTCTTGTCATTCTTTGATTTCGGGAGAAGTCACTTATTCCCCTTTCTCTTACGTCCCGACCCATTGGATTTTGTACTTGAGAAGTGTCAGGACTTTCGTCCTGTGAATCATATTTGTGAAGTTGTCATAGGAGGTGATAAATTCAAGAAGAGGTTTTGTTTATTTGTTTGTTTATGTAAACCCCGGTTAAATTAGCTAAACTGATTATTTTGAGACAAAGATTCATATAATGTAGATAAAAATAACCAATTATTCTAGGATTTAACATGATTTACCAAAAGATAATAGGTTATATTTCAATTAAGTTCTACAAACACATAATTGAACTCGTTAGTCATTTGAGGTCTCCTGAGATAAACGAACCACTCGAACTTTATATCTTAACACATTTGATTTTTAAAATTATTTTACTCCCGAGGTAATTCGAGGTCGTTAGTGATATCTCAGTTAAAAAAAATCTCTTTCGACCCTTGGTTCCGAGAACCGTAGTAAAGAAGTTTTAAAAGAATTCTTGTTTTTACATAAACATGTTTCTTTAATCGTTGATTCATCGTTTGTTTATTGTTCTGTCATTATTACTAATATTTCGAACGTAACGATCGGTCATGGTAGATTTTCACTACGTACAACATTTGACAACCTTTCTCTTACAATCCACTCTAATAAGAATCGCAGGAGGGTCGAGAACTAGAAAAAAAAGAAAGACAATTTTGGGTGTCAGGACCCACAAAAAACCTTTCTGACTACAACTTCGTCTTTGAGGTTATGAAACTGGTGGACTACGCTTCTCGACTGAGTAAACTTTTCTGGAACTACGACCCTTTCTAACTCCCGTCTTCTTCCCCTGTTGTCTCCTACTCTACCGTCCTACCGTAGTGACTGAGGTACCTGTACCCAAACCCACCTGAGGCCCTCAACCACTACCTGTCCCTCAGGACCACACGACGCCAAGTACCCTAGCGTTTCTCAACCTGTGTTGACTCGCCGACTTGACTTGACTTTTGAGTATCGTGTCCGACCTTCGGTATTGTTTCTGTAAGACTTTCTAGGTGACCCGTAGTCGACTCCCCCTCTCTCCCTTCGAACGAAAGAAACAATACACTGACACAAGAAGGGACTTTTAGATAACACATAACTTCTTCTTATTTAAATGAAGATCAGAGGAAGGTTAGTATAAAATACAATTTAAACAGATAAAAGTCAAGGTCTTTAGGAAAAGGTCAAGAAATTACCACTTTCATAATACAGACTCCTGTTTAAGGGAGAGATCTCAAATAAGACTACCTCTTTTGGTTATAACTGTATTACATAGGTGTTAAGTGGAAAGTTTAAGATCAGATGTCTGTGTCAAAAACACCGGTGTTGTACAGTCGTGTACTTTACTCCTTTTATGATTTAATCATATTATTTTTATTTGATTCACATTTAAACGACGACGACGACGACATTCAGTGAAGTCAGTACAGACTGAGACACACTGAGGTAGCTACCGTCGGGTGGTCCGAGGAGACAGGGACCCTAAGAGGTCCGTTCCCATTTAAATCTCCTCATCTTATTAACAGATGTTTAAATCACTTCGATATCAAAAATTAAAGTTCTTAAGATACAAACGTAACAATAAAAAGTTTACAAGAAAAACGGAACTAAGTTAAATGTCTCTTGAAGTTTTTCTTTATTTTAATAATCTTTTTTTAAGAACATAGTTTGAAAAGATAATTCCCTATCTAAAGTTAGAATAAAATAAAAAATAACTTCACATCGACTGAATTTTAAGACACAATCAAAGTACACATCATAAATGTTATAATATAATGAAAATCCGTATATCATATTACTAAGTTATAAAAGTATCTAACATAAGGTAAATTTCAATAGTATTTTATTACTATCTAAAGGGAAAAGACACGCTATACAGAAACGACGAATAGATGAAATATGTATCATCGAACATGGAGAATTAGGGGATGGGAATAGATCAGACAGGAGGGTAGGTGGGAGGGTAACCATAGGTCATCAAATGAGAGATATAAACTCTCGAATAAACACAACAATATGAGTAAATAATCGAAACAAAAATTCTAAAGAGTATATTCACTATTATATGTAGTAAACAGGAAGAGTCAGACTGTAAAACGATTCGTGCTGTAAGAATTCTAGGTCGGTGTGACAACATATACCGTCTTAAAATAGTAAAAAATACGGACTCATTATAAGGTAACATACATATATGAAGTAGAAAAATTTTTTTTTAAATAACCTCATGCACGAACACGATTCAGGTTGAGAAACACTGGGATACCTGACATCGGGTGATCCGAGGAACCAGGTCGGGAAGTCCGTGCTTATGACTTCACTCAACAGTAAGACAAGAGGTCTTCTAGAAGGGTTGGGTCAATAACTTGGATCCAGAGAGCGTAACGTCCGTCTAAGAAAAAATTAAATAAAAAATATAAAGGACAGACTCGGTGGTCCCTTCGGGAATAACCTTATGTCAAGTAAATTTTACACACAATCAAAGACAACATTTTGTTTCACTTAGTCAGTGTGCGTATGTATATAGGTGAGAGAAGATCTAAGAGAAGGGTATAATGAGTAATGTCTCATAACTCTTCTCAAGAGACACGATGTTATCCAGAAATAATCGAACGATAAAATATATGTCACCACACATATACAGCTAAGGTCAAAGTGTCAAATAGGGAGGGGTAGTGGAAGAGGGGAACCATAAGTATTCAATCCAAAGAGACAGACACTATAGATTAAAAGAAATAGGTAAGTAGAGAACTACCTATTAATCCAGTGAAGGTATAATACTGGTAATATTTGTCACGAATATACCTGTAACCGCACGTACAAAACTTAATCACAAAAGTAAAAAAGTCTATATATGGGTCCTCACCCTAACGACCTAGTATATCACCGAGATAGAAATCACAAAACTCTTTGGAGGTATCACCGACGTGGGTGCAGTAGAGATGGTAAACAACGAACATCTGCAAAACCACTAAACTGTAAGACTGTCCGTATTTGACTATAGAGTAACACCAAAACTAGTCGTAAAGAGATCATTAATCTTTACAACTCATGAAAAAGTACACAGATAATTGGTAGACATACAGAAGAAACTTTTTACAGATAATTACAGAAAAACGGGTAAAAAAAACCTAACCGAATAAACAATAAAACAATTAATCAACATATCTAACAAATTAAACCTATAATTTAAGAATAACCGTTATTGTAAACATTTATAAAAGAAAGTAAGGTATCTAACAGAAAAAATTTAACAAAGAAAACAACAGGTTTTCGAAAATTCAAATTAATCCAGGGTAAACAAATAAAAACAAAAATAAAGAAACAGAATTTCCTGTCTAGTTTTTTGATAACGATATTAAATATACTTTTCACAAAAAAGACACAAGAGAAGATCCTCAAAATATCAAAGTCCGAAATGTAAATCCAAAAATTAAAGAAAAAATCAAATAAAAACATATACTACATTCCTTTGTAAAATTAGAGTAAGAAAATTTACATTGACAATACAAAAGCGTCTGGTGAATAATTTATATAAAGGAAAAGATATAGTGTAAAGAACAAAGGAAACAGTCGAATTAATTGGTATCCACACACCCAAATAAAGGTCCAAGAGATAAGACGGAGTAACTAGATACACGGTCAAAAACACGGTCATAGTTGACAAAATTATCTAAATAAGATCTCTACGTTCCTACTAAGTTATAAGTGTTGATTTAGTTACAATATATGGTGTAATCGTTATCCTTTCTACTTTTAGTGTACTAGTAGAGTTATATACGTCTTTCCCGTAAACTATTGTAAGTTGGAGGTAAGTACTATTTTTGAGAGTAGTTTCAACCATATACCCCTTATATAAAGTTAAATTCTTTTCGGTAAAAACAATTTGGTCGTCAATTGTAGTATAAGTTACAACTTTTGGATCACCGGTAAAGGAGATTTTAGTCCTTGTTCTGGTCCCAAGGGTGAGAGTGGTGAAGGAATTGTACCATAACCTTCAGGATCGATGTCGTTAGTCTGTTCTCTTTTCTTTAAATTTCAGTAGGTTAAACCTTCCCTTCTTAATTTTAACAGTGATAAACGTCTACTGTCTTATGGTATATATTCTTTGGGACAGAGACGGGAGGGGGGTTTTTTTGGATTTTTGGATAATCTTTATTATTTACTTAAGTCATTTCAAACAAAATGAACTCTAAACTCAAAGTTATATCATTATTCTACATATAGAGAAACACCAATTTAATTGGTTACTAAAGGATTTGTTTGAAAAACAAAGAGTTTTAGTAAAGACCTCAGATTTATTCCTGGGAACTGGAGGACTGACAATATTCCTGAGGTCATTCGAGGTCGAGTTGGTAGTGTTTTACTCACTTCTTTACTTACTTGTGAGTGAGGGAAAACACCACCTTAAGAATGACATTCATAGTTCTTCAATGTTCATTCCGACTTAAAAAGTATTAAAAACCTAATAAAATAAAACTCAAATAATAAGTCACATCTGATATAAAGTCATTAGTTCGTTTTCTTTCGAAATAAAGAGTGAGTAATTAACGTCAAACCTTGAATACAAACACGTGGAGGAGTTTCTCTAACACACTCAAGTGTAACCAAGGGCAGAATCTCGAGACGGGAATAACCTCCGGACAAATGTGTGTTTGTCTACGTTCTTCCTTTCACTACTTGTTACAGTGTAGTGAAGGGTTAACCGAATCTTACCTTCCTAATATGGTGAAGACGAGTCTGAAATTAACTCTATTATTTAGGACACTGTAATGGATCTCCGATCTCACGACCCTTTTATACTTTCTTCCACCTCAGAGACTCCGAGACAAGGAAAGGACTTGAAACGGAAACTATAATGTAAAAGGTCCCAAGTAGGTAAATACGGTTTGTATTTCGAAGAAGAAGTAAAAAAATCATTTTAAAAACGTCAAAATAATATTAAAAATTTGGGTATGAATTCCACCTTAAAAAAATAAAAAAATTATATTTACATAAAAAAATTAACCTCCAATTAATGAAATGTTATAACATACCCCAAACGGTATGTAGTTGATTTGTCTTTTAATTGTTCCTTTGTGTTTGAAATTTACTATGTTATCTGGTCAANATTTCGAAGAAGAAGTAAAAAAATCATTTTTAAAACGTCAAAATAATATTAAAAATTTGGGTATGAATTCCACCTTAAAAAAAATAAAAAAATTATATTTACATAAAAGAATTAACCTCCAATTAATGAAATGTTATAACATACCCCAAACGGTATGTAGTTGATTTGTCTTTTAATTGTTCCTTTGTGTTTGAAATTTACTATGTTATCTGGTCAATCCGGATTAACTATAGATATCCTGTAAAGTGGGGTTTTGTTACTTAAAGTGGAAAAAGAGTTCACGTGTGCCTTGGAAGAGGTCATATCTAGTGTAGGACCCGGTATTTAGATCGGAACCATTTAAGTTTTTTTAACTTTAGTATTTCGAAGAAGATTTTCGTTTTGACTTTTGTTCCTCGTCGGACCCCTCTCCTACGTACTTCGTTCGGAGAAGACTCGGGTCCTTTTAACCGAAAAGACTCGATATCTCCAACTTTGGTTTAGGGTTCGTTCATCTTTCAACAAGTGAATGGTCGTCATAGGAGAAACATAGTAGTGGGAAACCTGAGTAGTCGCTACAGAGATAGTCACACCAAACAACAAACTCTTTGTATTAAAACTACAAGTCGATACCCCGTGTGATGTATCACGTGACATGATTTTAAGATCGGATAATATCGTTGAGTAGAACATTTATAAAAAGAGGTTTGTCGAAGATGAGAACCGGAAAAGAGAGAAATTTTGTTTCTTTGTTTTTATCTTTTTAATTTGTAGTCTTTATCTTGTCTGAATGTAGGCTGATTCATTACATCGGTGAAACGATAAGACACCGAGGTCTTCATCGACTAGTGTCTAGATAGTGTCGGAGACCCTTGATCATTGGTCACAAAGTGTGAGAGATCTTTTTGTGTCCCATATCCTCACGATTAAGGGTACGTCGGGTTTTAGACACATACTTCAAACAAAACGAATATTTGACAAACAGTTATGACACTTAAGTGTAGTAGACAGATATTTTAATACAGACAACTATGACTGTAGTTATATGATGACGATGATGATTCAGAGAAGTCAGAAGAATATATTATGTTTTATGACAACTACAATATGTAAAATGATTGTGATCTGTAGTTTTTACTTTTACATTTCACTTTTCTAAGTATAAATAAATGGTTATATTACTAAGTACGTAACTATTACTTCTCCGTCACTTTATAAATGAAATACCACGACCGTGTGACCATTTTTCTTTGGAGGACAGTTACGTCCTCTGACGTTCAAGTTAGGGACTTCACCCTTTACCGTTGGATGAAGTCATAAAAAAGGACCTTTTAAGGTACCTACATCCTTGGACCACCGAGGTCAGGTACGTCAACGTTTCTCAACCTGTACTGACTCGTATGAACGTAAGTACCATCAAAACACATTTTTTGTGCTGACGAAGAACCATCGGATTGAATATATAATTATGATTACTTACTTACCAATGTTTTCAAAAGATCCTATATCATAATGTCAGTATGAGTATTAAGTCGTAACCTTTGTGACAATATAAAAAATTTTTAGTGAATAAACACTACCGTCCGACTATGTGTCAAAGAGTAATACTCTCTCCGTATGACTTACTATTACATTAAGAAACTTTCGTCTCAGTATTTTACCATTTGATTATAATAATTAGATTGTAATTTACAGAGAGTAGAATACAGATACATTCCTATCCGATCATAGATACATATATAATACATAAATACTGTATGGATTGTAAAAGAATTATAAAAGTGATAAAGATCCGATTAGTCAAACACAGGATATAAAAAAATTTTAACAACTTTTAGAGGTTTTTTTTTTTTTTTTCCGTCAAGATAAACGTTAAAAAATTCCTTAGAGGTGTGACAAAAGGTATCACCGATATGATCAAACGTAAGGGTGGTTGTGACGGAATACTGGGCCGTTAGGGTGACGACCCGTATGTGTGGTTCCTTTGGTCTTATCTTTCTCTGTGTACATGGGGTTACAAGTAGTGTTGTGACAAATATTATCGGTCCTGTACCTTTGTTGGATCTACAGGTAGTTGTCTACTTACCTATTCTTTCGACTCCATGTATATGTGTTACCTCATAATGAGTGGATAATTTTTCTTATGTAAACTTAGTCAAGATTACTCTACCTACTTTGACCTCGGTTAATATGTCTCACTTCATTCGGTCTTTCTTTTTGTGGTTATGTCATATGATTGTGTATATATACCTTAAATCTTTCTACCGTTATTGCTGGGACATACGTTCTGTCGTTTTCTCTGTGTCTACACATCTCGCCTGAAAACCTGAGTCTCCCTCTCCCGCTCCCACCCTACTAAACCCTCTTACCGTAACTTTGTACATATGATAGGACATTCTTTACTTAGTGGTCAGATACAAGCTACGCCCTACGTTCTAGGGACCCCGACCACGTGTCCCTATTAGGCCTCCCTACTACACCCCACCCTCCACCCTCCCCCCAAGTACAAACAAACCCTCGAGTACATGTGGGCACCGCCTAAGTACAGTTACATACGGTTTTGATTATGTCATAACATTTCATTTTATTTCATTTTTAATTTTAATTTTTTTATTTATTTATTTTTCACAATCAGTGAGTCAGTACAGGTTGAGAAACACTGGGGTTCCTGACGTCTAGCGGTCAGAGGAGACAGGTATCTTAAGAGATCCGTTCTTCTGACCGTACCCATCGGTAAGGGAAGAGGTCTCCAGGAAAGGTTGAGTCCTTAGTTTGGGTCCGGAAGGTGTGACGTCAATCTAAGAAATGGGAGACTCAGTGGTCCTTTCGAGAACTTTTAGAGGTCTCTTAAAAGGTTTTGTAAATAGTCTCTTTTTGTAGGAACATATTCAAATGAACACGTCAAGTTCGAGTCCAACAAGTTCCCAGTTAACATTTACGGAGTTTCCATTTTAAATTACACTATTGATATACATATTATACATAATATAACCCCACCTAAAATTTTTAATTTATGAGAGTCTAAACAAGATTACGAAACTATGTTGACGTAGGATATTATATCGTAATAGATCGAAACGGTAAAGTACGTATCTGTTGAGTTGAAATGTTAGTAAAAAGTAGGGTCCTCTTTTGGATAAACACACGAAGAAAGAAAAGTCCCAAGAGTCAAAAGACAGTAGGATTAACATGAGATAAGTAAGGAATAAACGTACAATACCCCCGAAGTCATTGTAGTTGAAAAGTATTAAAGAAGTTTCTGTAAACATAATGGACACTGAGACGGAAACCAGTATAGTAAGTGAAAAAACCTACTCAGTTGGATGAAGAAGAAAAGGTATAACTTTTGGTGAGTTAAGAAAGACCGAGGTAATGTTACTAGGGGAAAGGTGCTTCCACTGGAGTTGAAGGTTCAGTTACAACCTGTAGAGTAAGACGTAAAACACTTTTGAATATGTGAAGGGATAACACAAGCTCTGAGCTACCTGTACTCAAACCCATTTGAGGTCCTCAACCACTACCCGTCCCTTCGGACCGTACTACGTCAAGTACCCCAACGTTTCTCAGCCTGTGTTGACTCATTGACTTGACTTGTCTTATTACGTATGTATCGTTTTGACAATACATGCGATGTTCTATTACACACACAATCAGCTAGTCAGTACAGACTGAGAAACACTAGGGTACCTGATCCCGGACGGTCCGAGGAGACAGGTACCCTGAGAGTCCGTTCTTATGACCTCACCCAAAGGTAAGGGAAGAGGTCCTGTGATGATTCTATTGTCTTTCAATAAATTACACTATACCGTTTCCCTCTTTCATGGAGGTAAAAATTCTGGTCCATCTCCAAATACTTCCATATAGTAGGTTTTCAATCTAAAGAAAATAAATAAATAAATAAAAACAATGAAGACAGAAACAGTCAGTGATATTTTCTAATTCCTTTATCACCTACTTCTTTAGCTTTAACAGACACATACACGAGTAAACGAGTCAATATAGACCGAGAAATATTGAGGTATCTAATATCGGACGGTTCGACGAGACAGACACCCTAAAAAGTTCGTTCTTATGACCTCAAACAACAATAAAAGAGGAAGTCCTTTAGAAGGGTTGGATTCCAAGTTTTTACGTAGAGAACACCTAAAAAATGATGACGTGGTGGACCCTTCGGGTACTTATAGCACAGGATCTCCTTTGGTGTTGTGAACCAGTACCTATAATAATTAATATTATAATTGTAAATCAACGTTTAGACGTTTTTACAGTATTTACCTTTATACTGTATCAATTAAGAACGTTCCATCCTTTATTAGGGTTACTAGTGTAGACATCCCTTTATGAGAGTCCTCACCTTTGGTGTTTATCTCAACGTCTCCTCTTGTTAGACCCCCATTCGACACTAATAGATCTCAGTATCAACGAGAAATCATCTATTAAATACTGTTTTGTTACCATTTTATTTCTGTTCTTGTCCTTCATTCCGATAGTAACATGTCCACAGAAATTCTCCCATGTGTAACCAGTCAATTATTTTATTGAGTATTTTCTAGTTCTTGGTTTACGAACATAAAAATAATAAGGTTATCTTTTTTTGAAATAAAAATGAAGGAGGTTACTTTCGTTAATTAATAAATCATGTCGGGTCTCTCATCTTGTTTCTAATTACCGTATTTCGATATTACTCCGTCTAAAGTCCAGGTTGACACTCTTTAGTAACACTGATGGTGTTAAGACTTTCTCTACCCTTATGGTCTGGTGGACTGGACGGAGAACTCTTTAGACATCCGTCCAGTCCTTCGTTGTCAATCTTGACCTGTACCTGGTTGTCTGACCAAGGTTTATCCTTTTCCTCATGTAGTTCCGACATATAACAGTGGGGCGAATAAATTGAATATACGTCTCATGTAGTACTCTTTACGACCTGACCTTCTTTGTGTTCGACCTTAGTTCTAACGGCCCTCTTTATAGTCAGTGGAGTCTATACGTCTACTGTGGTGGGAATACCGTCTTTCACTTCTCCTTGCTTTTTCGGAGAACTACTTTCACTTTCTCCTCTCGCTTTTTCAACCGAATTTCGAGTTGTAAGTCTTTTACTTCTAGTACCGTAGACCAGGGTAGTGAGGTACCCTTTATCTACCTCTTTGTCACCTTTGTCACAGTCTGAAATAAAAAGACCCGAGGTTTTAGTGACGTCTACCACTAACGTCGGTACTTTAATTTTCTACGAATGAGGAACCTTCTTTTCAATACTGGTTGGATCTGTCGGATAAGTTTTCGTCTCTGTAATGAAACGACTGATTCCAGGCAGATCAGTTCCGATACCAAAAAGGTCACCAGTACACACCTACACTCTCAACCTGACGTTTCTTCCGACTCGTGGCTTCTTAACTACCAAAACTTGACACCACAACCTCTTCGGAGAACTCTCAGGGAACCTGACGTTCCTCTAGGTTGGTCAGGTAAGACTTCCTCTAGTTGGGACCCTAAAGAAACCTTCCTCACTACGATTTCGACTTTGAGGTCATGAAACCGGTGGAGTACGCTTCTCAACTGGGTAACCTTTTCGGAAACTACGACCCTCCCTAACCCCCGTCCTCCTCTTCCCCTGTTGGCTCCTACTCTACCGACCTACCGTAGGGACTGAGCTACCTGCACTCAGACTCACTTGAGGTCCTCAACCACTACCTGTCCCTCCGGACCGCACGACACTAAGTATACCAGCGTTTCTCAGCCTGTGCTGATACGCTGACTTGACTGACTGACTGTTGTTATGTTTTAACTTTACCGAAGAAAATCATTGTCACTATTAGTCGAAAAATACTACAAAACGGTAAATGTTCGGTAAGAGTACACAGAACAACCCATAGATCTTGGTGAAAACAACGTCCGTAAAAAGAGTTTCATGTTTCAACCTCGAGACAGGAAAATGAAGTCTTTAACAGTTCCAAAAGTTCCAACCACCCTACACGTCCCCGTGGGAGTTTAGAGTCATAGTGAGTACTTTTACTGAGTACTTTCCATGATACCGACCTTTTACGACACTTCCTGAACCACTATTCTTTAGTGTCAAGGGTGTTGAACTGGTCGAGGAAGTCCTTAGTCAGGACAGTCCGTCTACCAGTGGTAGAGATCAACACGTAGTCCTTTAATCTCTCTAATCCAATTAAGAGTCTCACCGTAGATCATCTTCACCTCATCGGTGTCTTGATTATAATTTAGATGTTATCTTACTATAGGAACCACGACCCTATTAATTTTTTCTCATTCCTCTAGTTAACGACTCCTTAAAAGTCTTCTCTGTTGATACATAATATACCCAAAGGGACCACAAAGTTTACCATTTCTTGGGCGGACGTCAAGATCTCTGGTCCCAAATTAGGGACTCAGTCCTTCTAGGGGACCTCTTCCCTTACCGTTGGGTGAGGTCATAAGAAATGGACCTGTCTCCTCGGTACCTGTCTCCTCGGACCGTCCAATACCAGATAGTTCAGTGTCTCAGTCTGTCCTGACTCGTTGATTGTGAAAGTGAAAAGTTTACACACACACACACACACATACACATACGAATCGACGAGTCGGTACAGACTGTATACACACATATACATATATGTGTATACTGAAGTATACACCGGTGTGGTGTGTCGTAGACCCTAGAATCAAGGGGTTGGTCCCTAGTCTGTACGTGGGAGACGTAACCTTCGTGTCTCAAAATCGGTGACCTGGTGGTCCCTTCAGGGTTCTTCAGTTATTGAAATATTAGAAACTCTAAATCACTGTTAGAGTTTGGTTTACTCGTTAAGTTTAAAAAGGATAATTTGTGATTACACAGAATGAAATACAAATATAGACACAATGGAACACAACTTCTAGACATGAAGATGGTGACAACTCTCTCAGTGAATCAACTTAAAAAGAGTCGAAAGAATTTGACATATTCATCGTATTACGGTTTTAGCATTACAACTCTAACAACGACAAGTCCGTGATTCAGTACAGGGTGAGAAACACAGAGGTACTCGACGTCGAGTGGTCCGAAGTAATATGAAAAGATAGAGGGTCTCAAACGAGTTTAAGTACAGGTAACTCAGTCACTACGATAGGTTGGTAGAGTAGGAGACAACGGGAAAAGAGGAGGATGGGAGTTAGAAAGGGTAATAGTCCCATAAAAGGTCACTCAGCCGAGAAACGTAGTCCACCGGTTTCATAGCTTCGAAGTCAAAGTCGTAGTCAGGAAGGTCACTTATAAGTCCCAACTAAAGGAAATCTTAACTGACCAAAGTACTACCCTAATGATTTTGAATTTATTTACTCACTTCAACTTCCAAAAAGTGTCGAAGAAAAGTGAAATATTCTGTAACGTAAATTCTCAAGAAGAAAGTTTTAGTGGGTATTGTTAAAGTAAAAGGACACGTGATATCATAGGCAAACTATGTGTCAATCTAGAAAACACAGGTAAACAAAAATTATAACGTCACACGAAGATGGAGGAATTAAATTCAAAACTTATACATTTGATAAATATAATATTTGTATAGTGACCATTATTTTCGTTTTACTATCTTCGGGATATTCTTTTCTTAACCGTTATAATTGATTAGTAAATAAGAACCGATTTCGTTAGAGTGAATCTTCTTAGGTCAGGTTTCTACGTGGTGACTTTTTTATTGATTACTAAACATTTATTCGAACGAACAACACTTTAATGAACCGTCTCTATTTCTAACTTTTGTAGTCTAATTTTAGTTATCTCTCTTCTAATTTGTTTTACTCTATGTCGGTTACACTTATAAATGGGTAAATAAATAAATAGGAAAAAGGGATCTTGAAACGGCAACTTCGTATCAAAATTTGGTAACCTAAAAAACCCTTCGGTCATCTACTTATTCTCGTCGTGACATACCAAAAATCAAACGTAAAAGAAATCCCCACTTTAATTCGTCTTAAATATTCACGTCACCGGGAAAGATAAAAAAGGTCATCTATTCAATAATGTTATAAAACAGGTAAAAAAAGACAGGTCAAGTAATAGAATCAAAAATCATCGAAAAGTATATAAGATCATTATCGACAAACAGTTACTTTATTCAAGGTGAGAAAGAGGGAGAAATATTAGATAGAAAACTACAGAGAATACCATTAAACCTGTTCGTCGGTAAAATAAAAACAAAGATGTCACGACAGTTCGAATCAGAATTAGGAAATGAGAAAGACCTGGACTCAGTACTCACACAAAAAAGGTGTGAGACAGTCTGTACTTCGACTCGAGGAGGGAGGTAGGTTCGAAAGGTCTACCAGGTAGATAGGACAGTTCAAGTCTGAGTCAGGGTCGTCTCCAGTCAGGTAGTTATCTTTGAAGGAGAACTAACCTAAACCTTCGTTATTATTCACAATCAATTTAATGATTTAAAACTTAATCGTGTTCGAAAATCGAAACCAAACAATACGTCTATTTTCAATTAATTATGTGATAGGTCACAAGAATGATTGTAAACAAAATTTCAAATTTTTAGGTAAAAAAATTAGATAACTAAATGATACAATAGAAATAGTATATAATGGAATGTATTAATGATCCAAGATAAACCCTTAAAGAAAAGTCAAGATAACCACACAGGTACACGAGTCTCCGAAGTCAGTACAGACTGAGAAACGCTGGGGTACTGACATCGGACGGTCCGAGTATACAGGTACCCTAAGAGTTCCGTTCTTATGACTTCACCCAATGACCTGGGAGGAGGTCCCCTAGAAGGACTGGGTCCCTAGGTTGGTCACAGAGGACGTGATGTCCACCTAAGAAATGGTGACTCGGTGGACCCTTCGGGACCACACAGGTATACATAAAGTAAATTATGTGTAAAAAGTTTATTCTCCGAAAATCGTACAAAATTATAGACATTAACGAAAAAACCCTTTAAAATTCATCACAATTTTGAAACTACCTCGAGGGAAAAACTACTTTATTTACATATGATAAACAAATTTACTTTGCTCTTAATCTTGTGAAAGGTGAAAATAGTGATTTTAAACGTTTGATAAATTTGTATATCATTTTCGTATAAACTGTCAAACCAAATCATTTTTATAAACAACTTCTGTTTGAGACTCACTTCCTTTTCTCTACCTGAATTTTTTAATAGTTTTAACTTAATGTACAAAAGATACTTTTTCTCTTATAATATGAAGTAACTCGTCTAGACGAGACTCCGAAGACCCATAAAAACGTCCCAACCCCCTCTTATAAAATAGTTACTTTGTGTAGCACCAGATGTCTTTCATTACTTAACTGATACGGTTTAACGATCAGTCTTGTACTTTGACTTTTTTTAGTGTATGTTATGTTTTGTAATGTTATTTTTATAAAACCTTTTGTTAAAAGTCTGTTTATGACTCTTATATCATATGTGTTGACATCTATTATACAAATAGTTTACGTCCTTATTATTACCAAAACGAATACAACGAAAAATTTTAAAGAGTCGAAATAACTCTAAATTAGACGTATTTTATTTATACGTGGAGGTCAGTGTTTTTTTCGAGGTATGACAAAACAAGGTTAACATACTCATGGACCTTATTATTTTAAGTGTCTACACCTTTTATCTTACCACTGGTGTTCCCGGATCTCCCTCTACCTTCTTCTTAACGACGAATTACTCCTGTTTTAAAGTCAAAACGTTCTACCTTTCTCAAAAATTCTGTTACTACCGTTATTAACATATTATACTCATACGAATTGTGGTGTTTTGAAATATAAAATAGAAAAAAGAAAAAACCCTCTTTCTTTCTCATCGAAGTAAAGAAACGACATGTTTCCCCATTGTGTCATCCGATCTTGGAGTCCTCGACACAGTCTGTTCCCATACACTATTCCTATTTCCATCATTGGTAGAACGTAGGAATAAGACGTTTTAAAGTTCCTCAACGACTGTTCTAATCCAAACAACGTTCCAGAGTCCACGAACCAACGAATTAGAACTACTCAAAGAGTCAGGAAATTAGAACGGAGTCCACCAAAACACCGACGGGGAGGGAACTAATCATCGACAAGACGGGATACCTTCCAGTACCTCCGACCTCAGAACGGATATTCTTTACCCTTGTTTTTCTGGAGGTACGGACCCTCTCGGTATCCCGGGACGAACCGTAGTCTGGGTCATAAAAGAAACTACAAGAAGTTAAAACTCGTCTTGAACATATAAAATTTTCCAATTTTATCATTCAAAATATGACACATATAATTTAATGTAAAAATTCTTTTTTTATTTTTATTTTAAAAGTGAAAATTCATATATAGTTGACAAGTATGAATATATAGGTCATGGTGTTAGTTTTATATGTTAAATGTAATAGAGGTTTTCAATTGAGGACAGGATTATGATAGTTAAGAGAGAGTCAAACTTCGTCAGAAACTAGAAAAAAGGATTCCGTCTAATAAGGTACTGTGGTACATTTACTTCAGTATATTATGTATACGAAAAACAGAGTGTAGAAAGTAGATCGTACAATAACTCCAAGTATGTACAAAAATGTATAATGTCATAAAAATTATCGATAAAAATAACGATTTATCATACAGTTAAACCTATATGGTGGAAGACTACCTATATAACACCCATAAAAAAAAAAAAAGTTAAAGACCTAAATCCTTATTTGAAAGATATCTGTCTCAAAACGTATTAGAAATCTTTCTCAAAATCTATTAGGTTAAAAACCTAAATCCTTATTTGAATGATATCTGATTCTCTGTCTCAAAATGTATTAGAAAACCTGTCCGTTTTAATCTCTAATTACGTGGATAAGAGGGGAGTTCCGTAAACCAATCGAGATTTCAACGTGTTTAACTCACCAATTTTTAGATTCTTTTCTTAGAATCTGTTTATCTCGTCTGCAAAGTCGGTGGTAGGACACGAATTTGTAGTCCCTCATCTTGAATCCCTGATGACCTTCTTTCCTGGTCCATTTGGGTGTCAAAAGTTAAATTTCGGGACTCTGAGATCTTTGTTCCTTATTGTTGTCTTTCAGACTAAAAACGAGAAATGATTTTAATGTTAAAATGGAGTCAAGTCAGGTATTGACTTAAGTCTACTATACAGGGATGAAGTAGTCGGATTCTCTTCTGTAACCTGTTAGACACTCCTTTTTACAGTGGAGTCGGAGTTATCACGATACGTATATAAGACGGTAAATAACAAACGAAATATATTTACGTACTACCACTTTTTAACTTTCGTAAAGGGGACTTCAGTCCTTGTTCTGTTCCCACGGGTGAAAGTGGTGATGATAAGTTGGATTAAAACCTTCAAAACCGGTGTCGTTAGACTCGTCTTTTTCTTTGTTTTCCTTAGGTTTGACCTTTTCTTCTTCATTTTGAAAGTGACAAACGTCTACTGTACTAGGAGATGTATCTTTTGGGATTTCTGAGCTGGTCTTTTAATGATCTTGATAGTTACTTATATCATTTCAACGTCCTATATTTTAGTTGTGTGTCTTTAGGGAACGTAAGGATATGTGATTATTACTTTTTTATCTTTCTCTTTAATTCCTTTGTTAAGGTATGTGGTAACGTTACTTTTGTTATTTTATGAATCCTTATACAGATGGATTTCTTTGATTTCTGGATATATATCTTTTGATATTTTGTGACTACTTTCTTTAGTTTCTCCTGTGATTATCTACCTCTTTATATGGTACAAGTACCTAGCCTTCTTAGTTATATCACTTTTACTCACATGATAGGTTTCGGTAGATATCTAAGTTACGTTAGGGATAGTTCGAGGGTTTCCATAAAAAGTGTCTCGATCTTGTGTATTAAAGTGTTAAACATACCTTTATGTTTTTTTTGGAGCTTATCGGTTTCGTTAGAACCCTTTCTTCTTACCTTGACCTCCCTAGTTGGACGGACTGAAATCCGAGATGGTGTTTCGGTGTCAGTAGTTCTGTGATACCATGACCGTGTTTCTGTCTTTATGTCTAGTTACCTTGTTTTATCTTTCGGGTCTCTATTCAGGTGTGTGGATACCTGTGGAATAGAAGCTGTTTCTTCAGTTGTTATATGTTACCTAATTTCTGTTGGAGAAATTGTTCACCACGACCCTTTTGACCAGTTGGTGAACATTTTCTTACTTTGATCTTGTGAAAGATTGTGGTATGTGTTTTCATTTGAGTTTTACATAATTTATATTTTTATATTCTGGTCTTTGATTTTGAGGATCTCCTCTTGTGTCCGTTTTGTGAGAGACTGTATTTGGTGTAGTCCTAGGAGATACTGGGTGGAGACTCTTATAACCTTTATTTTCCTTTTTATTTGTTTACCCTGGATTAATTTTACTTTTCGAAGACGCGTTGTTTCCTTTGATATTCTTTCCACTTTTCTGTCGGAAGTCTTACCCTCTTTTATTATCGTTAACTGTTTATTGATTAGAGTTTTTATATGTTCGTTGAGGACGTCGAGTTAAGGTCTTTTTATTTACTGGGTTATTTTTTTTTTCCCCGGTTTCTTGATTTATCTATAAAGAGGTTTCTTCTGTATTTCTACCGATTGTTTGTGTACTTTTCTACAAGTCATAGTGAGTAATAGTCTCTTTACGTTTAGTTTTGGTGTTACTTCATGGTAAAGTGCGGTCAGTCTTACCGACGCTAGTTTTACCGACACTAGGTTTTCAGATGGTCGTTATTTACGACCTCTACCACACCGCTTTTCCCTTGGGAGAATGTGACAACCACCCTTACGTTTGATCATGTCGGTGATACCTCTTGTCACACCTCTAAAGAATTTATGACCTTATCTTGACGGAATATTGGGTCGTTAGGGTGACGACCCGTATGTGTGACTCCTTTGGTCTTAACTTTCTCTGTGTATATGGGGTTACAAGTAGTGTCGTGACAAATATTATCGGTCCTGTACCTTCGTTGGATGTACGGGTAGTCCTCTACTTACCTATTCAATACCATGTATATGTGTTACCTCATAGTGAGTCGGTAATTTTTCTTATGTAAACTTAGTCAAGATTACTCCACCCACTTTGACCTCGGCTAATATGTCTCACTTCATTCGGTCTTTCTTTTTGTGGTTATGTCATATGATTGTATATATATACCTTAAATCTTTCTACCATTGCTATTGGGACATACACTCTGTGGTTTTCTCTGTCGTTTTCTACACATCTTATCAGAAAACTTGAGTCTCCCTCTCCCTCTCCCACCCTACTAAACCCTCTTACCGTAACTTTGTACATATTATAGTATATTCTTTGCTTAGCGGTCAGATCCAAAGTACGTCCTACGTCCTACGAACCCCGACCAGGTTACCCTACTGGGTCTCCCTACCATACCCCTCCTTCCACCCTCCCCCCAAGTCCTACTCCTTGTGCACATATGGACACCGTCTAAGTACAACTACATACAGTTTTGATTATGTTATAACATTTCATTAATCGGAGGTTAATTTTATTTATTTAAATTCAATTTTTTTATTGTTTTATATGTATATTTTATGACTTTTCTTTTTTATTCAAAAGGTTTTATTGTTTTTTTACCTATTCGAGTTTTTTATCTACGTTGAATTACCACTGACGTCGGTACTTTAATTTTCTGCAAATGAACCTTCTTTTCAATACTGGTTGGATCTATCGGATAAGTTTTCGTCTCTATAAGGGAACGACTGATTCCAGGCAGATCAGTTCCGATACCAAAAAGGACACCAGTACATACCTACACTCTCAACCTGACACTTCTTCCGACTCGTGACTTCTTAACTACGAAAACACCACAACCTCTTCTGAGAACTGTCAGGGAACCTGACACTCCTCTAGGTTGGTCAGGTAAGACTTCCTCTAGTTGGGACCCTAAAGAAACCTTCCTTACTACGATTTCGACTTCGAGGTCATGAAACCGGTGGAGTACACTTCTCAACTGAGTAACCTTTTCTGAGACTACGACCCTCCCTAACCCCCTTCCTCCTCTTTCCCTGCTGTCTCCTACTCTACCGACCTACCGTAGTGCCTGAACTACCTGCACTCAGATTCACTTGAGGTTCTCTACCACTACCTGTCCCTCCGGACCGCACGACGTTAAGTACCCCAGCGTTTCTCAGTCTGGGTTGACCCGCTAACTTGACTTGACTTGATTTATTGTGTCTGTAAGACATTAAAATGTTCCCTTTTATATATTTATATATTTGTGTACATTCTTAATTTCTAAAATTTCAATTTTTTTTTTGAATTTTTTTTTTATTATTTTTTACGAATCCTGTGTGTGTGTGTGCGTGTGTGTGTGTGTGTGTTTGTCATCTTTTTAGGTTTAATTTCGTCTCTTTGTCTTTCACTACCATTTATATCTTGTCATGTATTTTCTGTAAACTCTACAGAATTTTATACATTATACATTTATTATAGATTATAGATTTATATATATTAACCCAAAGATCTTTCTTTCCTTTCGTTCTAAACTTTTATATTGTAAGTACCTAAAAGGTTTTGAAATTGGACTCCGAGTTATCCTAAACATTTTACGTACACCCTATTTGCGTTACAACTATGTAGTGTCACTTTGACGACCAATAAGGTTTAATTTTTCGTTAGAACTTCCGTCGTAATATTTGGATAATAATATTTTTTTATTTTTAGTACTGATTATCGACTGTAAAGTAGTCCTTCTTTCTATGTTATCTTGGATTCTTTATTACCTTACTGTAGAAATTTCGACTGTCTTTCATAAACTTTCAACCTGAAAGTATGGGACTTTGTAGAAGTTTTATTATTTTCCCTTCACTTCTATTTTGTTTCTATATCCGTTTCTTTTACCTACTTTAAACAAGGACCGTCAGGACGTTGTTTTCCATATAATTACCTACGAACAGTCAATCCTCTTTTAAATAGGGTCTTTCAAAGTACGTTTACTTTCTTCTTATCTTTTCGTTACTCCTATAAAGTCTTGTACTTATTTACATTTGTTTATACGGACATTTTAGGAGAGGACCCCCAAAAGTGTATGTCATACGTTATGACTTTACGTACTGTTGATTTTAAGGTTTCGTTTATTTCCCTACTCACACACAGACGATTCGACGAAGTCAACGCAACTGGAGAAACGCTGCGGTACCTGACGTCCGACGGTCCGAGGAGACAGGTACCCCTACGAGGTCCGTTCTTAAGAACTCACTAAAGGTATGGAAAGAGGTCCTCAGAAAGGTTGGGTCCCCATCTTAGCCCCAGAGGATAAAGAAGACGTAACTGTCCACCCAAGAAATGGTGATCACGGTGAAGTCTTCGGGTATTCATTCCCTATGTATATTACTTTTCTAAGGTGTCAGGTTTATACCCACCTACAGACTAAAAAAAGTCGACGTATTAATTAATCCGTCTTTGGGTCACGAATTTTGTCGTTATTTCCAAATAATAGAGTGAATCCAAGACGTCCTATCCTCAAACCATTGTCTCCTCGACGAGGTAGGTGTGAGTCTCTGAAAGTATTCTAACAGCAGGTTTACTACAGGTCCTAGTACCAGTAGACTTCCGAGTTGACCCAGACTTTCTGTCCAATCAACTGTTTAACCGTGGTTGGTAGGTATCTCGAGATAAAAAGTGATGGTTGACGAAATAACCCTACGAACTGAAGGGAGATCGGGGAGATCCACAGGAAGAATACACCATCGACGTAACAGGGTTCGTTCACTAGATCCGTTCTTCTTCTGTTTTCGATACTGAAACGACACCTTCAGTATTATAGTAAAGGTATTATAGGATTGTCAATTTATTCAGTTGACCTCATGTACCTTCCTATGGTGGGGTTCCTACATTTTGGTTCTCCGACTTAACCTCAGACCATGAGTGTTGGTCTTTTACAACAAAGACAAACCGATTTGACTCATTTCCTATATTCAACATAGTAATTCCATTGTTAATTGTATTGACATTCACTTAAATGTTAGTTGATCGATTATCTATTTATTACCTTTATCCTTTCATTCCCCTTTTTGCGAATGTCAATTTATCTTTTGTTTATCGTTCTAGAATCTTATTTAGGTAATACATTGGTGTCATTTCTATGTTCTGAATTTATTCGTTTAAATTTCTAATATTAACTATCTGACTTAAATTTACTGAATATACGACGAATGTCTACTGTGTGTAGAATTTATATTATTATATCTTTCTAATTTTAACGTTCTTATATTTTTATATTATACACATTTAAGATATTATCTTATTATGTTTCTCAAGAAATTTTATTTGTTTTTTTTGTCTAATAATCTGTATATTTTTCTCGAAATTATTCTTTTTCTCAGTTAGGTAATCCTTCTATTGTGTTGAGATACGTATGTTGACATACGTATGATATTTTGTGGATTTTAATACTTTTCGTTTTCTTCAGTATTTGTCCTTTATAACTCTTTTTTATCCCCCTTTTACTCTTATATGTTCTAGACTTGTTGGTTATTTGTATGAAATTGAAAGACTATATATATGACCTGAGTCCAATCCCACTTCTTTTCTTCGTAGATCTCGTAATTTAAATTTATCCGTGTAGAACAGTTTCGACTGGGAGGTCAACGTCCTAGGACTTTTACGAACGTAAAACACGGGTTTTGTGAAGAACACGAAATGAGATCTGGGGTGGGACGTACCACGAACGGAGTATCGAGTAAACCGTTTCTTAGACGGACGTTACGTTCTCTGTGTCCAGACTAAGGACCCAACCTTCTAGGAGACCTCTTCCTTACCAATGTGAGAGGTCATAAGAAGAATCTCATGGGTACCTGTCTCCTTGGACCGTCCGATGTCAGGTACCCTGACGTTTCTCAGTCTGTACTGAATCGTTGATTTGGTGGTGGGTGGAACGTGTATTCTTGAGGGTTGTTTACGACGCTGTCCCACGACTCTGTTCTAAAAATTCGCCTACCCTTATAAAACTTTCGAGTATTTCGGTCCTAAATCTAGTCAGTCTAATATAAGAGACTAGTGTCATTTTAATTAAATCTTTACCTGCTGTTTTCTTTTGATCTTATAGCACCAGTTTTTGATTCGAATACACAGATTTATTGGTTACATTATTTCCCCTATAGTGTTACTCTTTGTCTTTCACAAAACTTCATTTAGTTGACTACTATATTATATAGTTTTGACGAACCTAGATGAACTTCGTTGTGAAGTTTTACATATCGAACTGGGATACATATTCTTTTCTTCTCTCCAATTTTTAGTTAACAGATCGGTAAAGTTCTACGACAACTTTGTTGTCCTTTAGTGTGGATGTTTGTTTTTTATTATTTCGATTGTTTGTATTCGACTCCGTTCCCTTCGCGAGAATATAGTATAGAGAAACCTAAGTCAAGTCGAGTCAAGTCAGTGAGTCAGCACAGGCTGAGAAACGTTGGGGTACTTGGTGTCGTACGTCCCGGAGGGACAGGTAGTGGTTGAGGACCTCAAATGGGTTTAAGTACAGGTAGCTCAGCCACTACAGTAGGTGGTAGAGTAGGAGACAACAGGGGAAGAGGAGGACGGGGGTTAGGGAGGGTTATAGTCCCAGAAAAGGTTACTCAGTTGAGAAGTGTACTCCACCGGTTTCATGACCTCAAAGTCGAAGTCGTAGTCAGGAAGGTTACTTGTGGGTCCTGACTACCTGACCAACCTAGAGGTACGTCAGGTTGCCTGAGAGTTCTCAGAAGAGGTTGAGGTGTCAAGTTTTCGTAGTTAAGAAGTCACGAGTCGAAAGAAGTGTCAGGTTGAGAGTGTAGGTATGTACTGGTGACCTTTTTGGTATCGGAACTGATCTACCTGGAAACAACCGTTTCATTACGGAGACGAAAAATTATACGATAGATCCAAACAGTATTGAAAGCAAGGTTTCTCATTCGAAGAAAATTAAAGTACCGACGTTAGTGGTAGACGTCACTAAAACCTCGGGGGTTTTTATTTCATTCGGTGATAAAGGGGTAGATAAACGGTACTTCACTACCCCGGTCTACGGTACTAGAATCAAAAGACTTACGACTCGAAATTCGGTTGAAAAAGTGAGAGGAGAAAGTGAAAGTAGTTCTCCGAAAAATCAAGAAGAAGTGAAAGACGGTATTCCCACCACAGTAGACATATAGACTCCAATAACTATAAAGAGGGTCGTTAGAACTACGGTCAAACACGAAGTAGGTCGGGTCGTAAAGAGTACTACATGAGACGTGTATTCAATTTATTCATCCCACTGTTATATGTCGGAACTACATGAGGAAAGGGATAAACCTTTGTCAGACAACAAGGTACAGGTCAAGATTGACAACGAAGGACTGGACGTATATCCAAAGAGTTCTCCGTCCAGTCCACCAGACAATAAGGGTAGAAAACTTCTTAAAAGGTGTCAAAAACCACTAGGTGTCTCAGTTTCCGAAACTGTATCAGTTATTTCCTCTTTATCTACAAAAAAACTTGAGAGAACGAAAAAACTACCAGGTCACCTACAACCATTAAACTAGAGACCAAGGACACAGAAGAGATTTAGGTTGAACTTGTACACCCGTAAGTGTCAAGTACATGACAACTTCGGACCGAACCTCTTAAAACTTTATTTCATTTAAACGTAATGAAATGATCACACACTTCACTCACGTTAACATGTCATCAAACTCGTAAGAAACCGTAACGGAAAGAAACCTTAACCTTACTTTTGACTGAAAAAGGTCAGGACACCGGTGACCAGTCAAAAATTTTAAACGACCGTATAACTCACGTCGTGAAAGTGTTGTAGTAAAAAATCGTAAACTTTATCGAATTGACTTTAAGGTAGTCGAGGTGATCGAAACAAACATCACTACGAAAGATTCCGGGTGAACTGAAGTGTAAGGTCCTACAGAATGAGATCCAACAACAAGAGAAGTAACACTAATAGATCTAACACTTCTTGAAAAAACATATTAAGAAGACACATAAGAACGGTGGAGAAGAAATATAGAAGACGAAGAGAATCCAGATATAGTAAAGACAGGAAATAACACGGGTAGACAAGTACTTTACAAGGAAACCATACAGATTAAAAAAACTTCTCTAGAGATCAGATAGGGTAAGATAACAAAAGGAGATAAAGAAACGTAACTAACGACTCCTTTCGAAAGAATAGAGAGGAACGATAAGAAACCTTGAGACGTAAGTTTACCCACATAGAAAGGAAAAGAGAAAACGGAAAGTGAATAGAAGATAAGTGTCGATAAACATTCCGTAGGAGTCTGTTGGAAAAACGGAAAAACATAAAGAAAAGGAACCCCTACCAGAACTAGGAACAGAGGACATGTTACAGTGTTTGACAGGTAACAAGAAGTCTGTGAGATAGTCAAAATTAGGGAACTTAGATAAACAGTGAACGTGACATATTAGGATTCCCTAAACTAAACCCGGTATGGATTTACCAGATCACCAAAAAGGATGAAAGAAGTTAAATTCAGACTTAAACCGTTATTCCTCAAGTACCAGGTACGGTGTCAGACGAGGACCACAACACAAACGACTGACATATCTTGTAGAGGTAGAAAGTATATCACAGAATGTCTTGTCATATCTTACGTTATGATACCATATTATAATATATCACATCATATCATACAACAACATATCATATCACGACATATCACATCATATATATCATATCTTATCTTATCATATCATATCACATCATATCATAATGTATCGTATCATATCCCATTATCTCTTTTTAGTTGTTTTGACATTTCAACTAAAAAACTTTTCTGATTATTTTGTCTATATAGAACGGGATTCTTACTAAAAAAATTCCTTTTTTTGGTGTTTACTCGTCATAATTTACTTCGTACCCGACACAGTGATGATTAAGATGCTTAATTATCTAAAATGTCGTTACATAAACTGATATGGGATTAAATAAACATTTATGTTGAATCTGGGTGACTATGTTCTTTTATCTTTCAGACTTATCAAATGGAGGATATTTTCTTAACTTAGAAACGATTGTTATAAGGGTGTGTCTTTAATACCCAGGTCACTCGTAGTTCCCTCTCATTAAGGTTTATAAGCGTACTTCTTTATAGAGTATAGTACATCATTCAGAAGTTTAAATTCCTTCTTTTCTTTTATTAAGGGTTGTAGTAAATCCGATCATAGTGAAACGAGACTTTTGGACTGTTAATGTTTCTTTTTTAATACCTGATTCGAGAGAGTATTTTACTTTGTTTTGTACCTTGTATATAGTTATATAGTCATGGAAGTTAAATAATTACACACACACACACACACACACACACACACACACAGAAGGGACGACTGAGTCTGTCACTATTGGAGGGATGTTACGTCCTCTGGGTCCAACCTAGAGACCTAGTCCTTATAGGGGACCTCTTCCCTTACCGATGGGTAAGGTATATATTCTGTTGTGTCCTACCAATTTCCTTTTTAAATTTTAATTTTGTTTAAATTCATTTCTTGAAGACGAGTAGTTTTTTGTGGTACTTCACTCACTCACTCGTTTGGGGTCTCTCTCTCTACTATACTATATGTGAGGGACTCTTCCTGAACTTAGAGAAAATATATATTTCTCTGGTTATTTTTTTCGCCGTCTGACGAGTTGTCTTTTTATTTGTTTTCAGAAAAATTTGTCAATGTAGTTTTTGACAATGGATTAACTAGGTTTTCGGATACTTTTCTACAAAGTTGGTTGGTAATTATCCTTTTGTGTTAATTTTCGTGTTGGACTATGAGGGATACGTGTCTTCTCGACGTCGCCTTTCGTCTCCTACGGTACCCAACCGTCTCTCTTCTTACAAATGTGACGATCATCCTTCCCGATACCTATGTTGGGAATTTATGGTGACATACCACCAGGGATGACGTCGTGTGGGACTTAGTTTCGATAATTGAGAATCCACAAAGTGGTCCTCTTCACCGACATGTGTACGTGACTTCTTCATGAAATAACGTCCTTGCACGAATCGACACGAGAAGTTTTCTCGGTTTTACTATAAGGGTCCGAGTGGAACATAAGAGGATTGAAGTCGGTACCTAAATTGGGAAAGTGGGTAGTTGTTACTGAGGTAAATATCTCCTTAGTTTGAGTCCTTAGTTCTAGACCTAGTAACGAATATCCAGAGGAGTCTGTATCCTTTACGTGAATACGTGCCCTTGCGTTGTAGGGTGTATGTACACACATAAAGACACAGAGAGTGAAACACACACACACACACACACACACACACTAGAACTCAAGTGTGAGTGTGGACTAAATGTGGAAAAAATAAATTAAGGAAAGGGACTCTCCCTCTTATGACCGAAAGTGGTAGGTGTTATACAAACAAATATACGTAATTCATTAAAGTTTTAACAAGAGAACATGAGGTTACTTTTGGTTTGAATGACCGATCTTAAGTTTTAATTACATACGTATTATTCCTCTAGTCGGGACCCACAAGAAACCTTACTTACTACGATTTCGACTTTGAGGTCATGAAACCGGTGGAGTACGCTTCTCAACTAAGTAACCTTTCCTGAGACTACGACCCTCCCTAACCCCCGTCCTCCTCTTCCCCTGCTGTCTCCTACTCTACCGACCTACCGTAGTGGTTGAGCTACCTGCACTCAAATTCACTTGAGACCCTCAACCACTACCTCTCCCTCCGGACCGTACGACGTTAAGTACCCCAGTGTTTCTCAGCCTGTGTTGACTCGATGACTTGACTTGACTTGACTTATGTATATATACTTCTTCCGTTACCGTGGGGTGAGGTCATGAGAACGGACCTTTCAGGGTACCTACCTCCTCGGACCGTCCGACGTCAGGTACCCCAGCGACTCCCAGCCTGTGCCGACTCGCTACAGTGAAAGGACGTAACCTCTTCCTGTACCGTTCGGTGAGACCACAAGAACAGACCTCTTAGGGTTCCTGACCCCTCGGACCACCCGACGGTAAATACCCCAACGTGTCTTAACCTGTGCTGACTTCACTGAATCGTCATCGTTATGTATATATATATATATGTATACATATATATATATCAAAAATCTAAATGTTTTACTTTAGTTCTGTCACAAATGGTTTCAATAAATTGAATCGTCAAAAAAGGGTAGAGAAAGTCACACCGATACAATGAGTAAAAATTACGTTAATTCGAGGGCAAAATGATGAATATAAGACTAAAGTAAAGAAAGGTGTAGTTAACAAAGTCTCCTCTTTAATATATATTGAAACACCACAAAGATTCTTAGATTTGATGTATTTTTCTCAATATGATTTTTTCTCTCTCTAGTGTAAACTGACGTTTATGTCATTTTGTTTGTTTGTTTGGGATCTCTAACGATTGGTTACTCGTTTCACTCCTCTAGTCTATAGTTCCACTCCTAAAAAGGATTTGACTGGATTGTCCTAAGAACGATTTTGATTTGATCGTCTGGGGAGTTCCTAGTCTTGGTGCCAGTCCCGGATCAGTTCTTTTCCCGAGTCTTTTTGGGTTAATTTTAAACTAGTTCCTCTTTAAAATACAGTGAGACCCCGAGGTCATGTAAGGTGTCTGAACTACTTTTTTTATTTTATCCTTTAATAAAAATATCGTGTATCTAATAAAGTAAATATCTTCGTTTTCTTTTTTCACACACACAAGTCTATTTTTAGAAAAAGACCGTCTATGATACCCACTGTTATTTACGTGAATAACGTTTTTATATTAAATATATAACTATTCATAGAAGTTATTTCCCGGTGGTAATTGTCGATATTCGTAATCATCTCAAACGTCTTCACCCTCTTCCCATCGATCAAACACGGACTTTTCAGAAATAAGAAGTCCCTCAAGGATTTGACCCGATTACCTTTATCCTACACCGGTCTAGATAAAATACAAAACACAGTGTATGGTACATTCTAGGTTCTTTCCTACGTCCTCTTAGATTATGACATCTTCACTTATCTAACTTTCACCGATTATTAAAAGTACTCAATAAAAAGACTCTATCTCTTTATATTAACAAATGTTGAGTCGATCCCCTTATTTTACTGAAACACTATAAGGAATGACCAAATAGGAAACACTAAGAATACCTTCACCTCCATTTCTTGTAACTGATACTTCCCTAAACGACTCGTTAATAAGTATTAAACGTTTTTTTTTTTTTAGTTCAAATAGTCTAATCCAACGAATTAAAATATAGTAAGACGTATAACAGAAATAAACTAAAAACTGATCGACGTACGTGTAAATTTATTATAGAGTGAGGTCAAGTATCTTTAAGATATCTTTTACTCACTAAAATCTTTGAGTGGAGTCATTTGATATTCGATAAACGTTAAGAATTAAAATTTGTTTACCTTTATAGTTATCAGTACAGTAACGAAACGGGTCTATGATACAGTATTATAAATTAAGTTAGAAGGAAACCCGTCCTTTATCTAATTTGTATTTTCGTGAGATCCGTCAGATAGTCAGTCTCAAATGAGTTATTTTCTCTTATGTAATTCTGTAAAGTTATGTATTTCCTAAATTATATCCGTTAATCTACAAATATCTGGTATCCTTTCCAGAAGTTGGTTTCAACTTCCAGTCAGCTACCGACAAGAATAGATAAAATGATCTTTGAGAGAGGGGACGGAGGTGGACATAGTCCATCCACTAAAGATCTTTGTCTGATTTTCCAGAAACATCTAATAGAACAAACGGATTCTTATGGACTAAACAAGTCAGACCGGGTTTCTAATCGGTGAGAAAAACAAGGAAGACGGTCTAGAGTATAGTCTCGAAGAACATTAGACCAGAAAAGTTATGTCGAAACACTGTGTTCCCATTCGTACCTACCCCATCATAACCTCACGGTTTTTACTGGACTGTTATATTTTTATAATATGGGACCAAAGTCTCTTTAACCGTTTTCATCAATTTAATACTTTTCTGTTAAAAAATTATTTATCATTAGATGACTCTTGTTAAGACTTCGTAAAAGTTGTTTGAACTAGTGCGTCAGCTTACTGACATTACCTATTTAGACTTGGTATAGTCTCATATATATCACAATAATTAATGGGAACTGTTATGAATAAATACAGTATAAAATTGAATACAGGATTACTGACCCTAAACAGTGTATATGTATATATAAATAAATAGTATCAGGGAATCTAAACACGGAATGATTTGACTGGTATCAGAGAATATAAACACGGAATTTACTTATAGATTATACTTAAACAACTCATTATGTATTGAACAAATATATTCCTTTGACACTGTTTTCAAACAAATGGGGGAAGGAGGGAAGGGGACAGTAAAGAGAAAAATGATGAGTCTCGACTGAAGGTGACTCTAATTTTTGATGTGTACTCATAACACGAGAAAATATTCTATTATGTAACTTTTAATCACTTTATGTTTTTTAATATTGACTAAGTCCTTCTCCAAAATTCGTTTTTAGAATGTCTTTGTTATAAGTTACCCTTTTTTTAACTTTTTAACAGTTTCAAAATATGGTGGAGGTTTATTATTTTGTATTATTGATTTATTGAAATTACTTGTAACATTTAAACATTTTATTTCTTGATTTTAAAAGAAATAATAAGGAGTAATAAGAATCGTCAACGTTTAGTTTTCTTTTTTACTATGAGGGGGGTTAATTTTGATATTTCTATCAACACTAGATCAATCTAAAGTAAATTTCTTTCAATTTCCGAAATATTTCGAAGGGATACCTATTGTCATGATACCGACCACCTTCACGAGGACGTCAGATATCCTCCCCTACCCCCAACCTCCCCTGGGTTTCTTTATCTTTCTTTAAGTCATATGGTTTTTGCTCGTGTTTTTTGATTCCGTGTTCGTACTCTTTCAAGCGACATACTGAATCGAGACCTCTATATATGTATATGTATACAGCATACATATATAGTATACATATATATACATATATGTGTATGTATATGTATATACACCCACACACACACCCACACATATGTGTGTGTGTAAAAGAGATTCTCAGTCCAAACGAGAAATGTTTTACGGTTTATTAAACGTAGGTATGAGTTCTCCACACTAAAGACTGATGAATGGTCAGTACAGTGGGGTACCGGTACAACTACTGTAAGTAGTAAGTCAAAGAGGTGAGAACTCAAGAAGGGTCTTGTGATCGATAAATATCGTTTTAAAGTCTTCGTTATGTGTTAACAAAAAATCTTTTAGATTATACACTCTATACTTACGAAGTTGTACCAAAGAAGTTCGGTTCTATAGAACCCTATTCACTGCTAAAACGGTTTCTTTTTCACTACGGTATTTTACTTGTTATTAAAAACAACCCCTTGTCGTTAAAGTCGTAGACCACTCATTACACTAAGTCACATACGTTTGTGCACGTACACAAAACCTTACTTTGTGTTTTACACAAACCTACAATAGTATTCGGTTTTTCTTTTATCGAAAGTGTACGTTCATATGTATGAGTGCAATATGTGGTGAGACTCTTCGTAAATGGATTCAGTAGTTCTCTTTTGTGAGTCTTATGGTTATGTTCCTAACAAAATATCACCGTTCCATGTATACAAAGATGTAAGAAGGTGTGAGTCTTTATTAAGTTTGATTCATTCGTTTTTCTTCTTTCTCTTTTATTTTAATATCCTCTGGATACGTAGGTGTTTGTCTTATATACTCCTTTTCGATGTTTTACATACTTCGAAATTGTTTTCTGTGGTTCTTCCTGTGGGAACCGATACGTCTACTACACGTCGAGAGGTTTATTCTTGTGAACCAACCTTCGTCTTCTCCTACTTCTATGACAACTTTCCGTACTGTGACCATTATCTTCTTATCCATCGTCCCAATTTACCCCTTTGTCTACTCCATTTTAGAATCTTGTCGAAGACAGTCGTTCTACCTCACCGTTTCCTGCCTACTTGATCTTCGTCGGGATGTCTCCGGCTAAGGACCTTAGACCCTTCCTCGTTTCAGACTTTCTTCGTAGGTATGTCGTCAAAAGACACGTTAACCGACCGTGAAGAGTCCATAAGAGGTAGTATGAATCAGGTCCAAGACATGAAGAAAGTTTAGAACATTGTTATTAGAGGTTTTCTGGAGGAAAACAAGTTTCCACTCATACAAATTTTGATAGATTGTGTCCTGGACGTAAAAATTTTTCTCGTATTCTCATTTTCCTTTTAGTGTGTCGTTTCGTATAACTGGTTTTTGATAACAATACTTCCTCTACTTTTTAATTTTTTTGAATGACTTAATTCTTTTTTACGTTATTAAGTGAAGATTAGAAAACAAATTTTTTTATTTGAGTCTAATGAGTAGTTCTTTCTAGTGACTTTGATGTCCTCCCTATTTTAAACTCGACTATGTCGAGTTCTTTACTCTCTTTTTATGTTTGAAATATCTTTAAATTTGGTATAGGTTTTCACGTTTTTCCTTTTCGATTATGTCGACATATAACAGTGGGACGAATAAATTGAATATACGTCTCATGTAGTACTCTTTACGACCCGACCTTCTTCGCTTTCGACCTTAGTTCTAACGACCCTCTTTAGAGTTATTGGAGTCTATACGTCTACTGTGGTGGGAATATCGTCTGTCACTTCTCCTTGATTCTTCGGAGACTACTTTCATTTTCTCCTCTCACTTTTTCAACCGAATTTCGAGTTGTAAGTCTTTTGATTCTAGTACCGTAGACCAGAGTAGTGAAGTACCCTTTTTCTACCCCTTTGTCACCCTTGTTACTGTCCAAAATAAAACCCCCGAGGTTTTAGTGACGTCTACTACTAACGTCGGTACTTAATTTTCTGCGAATGAGGAACCTTCCTTTCAATACTGGTTGGATCTATCGTATAACTTTTCGTCTCTATAATGAAACGGTTGTTTCCGGACAGATCAGTTCCGATACCAAAAAGGTCACTAGTACATACCTACTCTCTCAACCTGACACTTCTTCCGACTCTCGGCTTCTTAACTATGAAAACTTGACCCCACAACCTCTTCTGGGAACCTGACGTTCCTCTAAGTTGGTCAGGTAGGATTCCCTTTAGTCAGGACCCACAAGTAACCTTCCTGACTACCACTTCGACTTTGAGGTCATGAAGCCGGTGGAGTACGCTTCTCAACTGAGTAACCTTTTCTGGGACTACGACCCTGCCTAACCCCTGTCCTCCACTTCCCCTGGTGTCTCCTACTCTACCGACCTACCACAGTGGCTGAGTGACCTGTACTCAAACTCACTTGAGGCCCTCAACCACTACCTGTCCCTCCGGACCGTACGACACTAAGTACCCCAACGTTTCTCAGACTGTGTTGACTCACTGACTTGACTTGACTTGACTCGTGATTTTTAAGTTCACCTTGGTACTTTTGTCTATTTCCTTTTTTAAACTTTCATCTTCATCTTTATTCGTTTCAATAGTCTATGTCTTACTTCTATTGGATGTCTCTTAGTTACAGTGACTTCTGTTTTAAATTTATTTATTTTACCTTCTTTACGAATCTCTATATTTCTTGTGTAGGAATAAACGGAACTTTGATTTTCATATTTCCTCTCTATAAAAAATCCTTTTTCTTCATTACATTTACTGGTTGGATTCAGGACCGTTTTAATGAATTGTTTCTATCATCTCCACTACTTTAAGGTTAACTCGATAAAGTTTGGAATTTTCTACTACGACAATTTTACGATGTGAGTAATACGGTTGTTTAAACCTTTTGAGTCGTCACCGGTGTCCTGACCTTTTCAAGTCAAAAGTAAGGTTAGGATTTCTTTCCGTTACGGTTTCTTACAAGTTTAATGACATGTTAACGTGAGTAAAGTGTACGGTTGTTCTAATATGAGTTTTAGGAAGTTCGATCGGAAGTCGTCATACACTTGGTTCTTGAAGGTCTATATGTACGACTTAAATCTTTTCCGTCTCCTTGGTCTCTAGTTTAACGGTCGTATGTGACTTAGTATCTATTTCACTCCATTAATGTTTTTTTTTTAAATGAAGAATTAACTGATACAATTTAGAAACTGACACTTAATACTGTTTGACCTTGTAAGAATCACTCTACCCTTATGGTCTGGTGTAATGGACGGAGGACTCTTTGGACATACGTCCTGTTCTTCGTCTTCAATCTTGACCTGTACCTTGTTTGTCTGACCAAGGTTTAACCCTTACATCATCCAGTTCCATACAACAGTGGGACGAATAAATTGAATATACGTCTCATGTAGTACTCTTTACGACCCGACCTACTTAGTGTTCGACCTTAGTTCTAACGACCCTCTTTAAAGTGGTAGAGTCAATACGTCTACTATAGGGAAATTACCGTCTATTGTTTCTCTCTGATTTCTTAGATGACTACTTCCACTTTTTCCTCTCACTTTTTTGACCGAATTTTGAGTTGTAAGTCTTTTGATACTAGTACTACAGACCAACATAGTGAAGTACCGTTTGTCTATCTCTTTTACACTTTTACTATACTATAAAGTAAAAGAACCCGAGGTTTTAGTTACTCCTAACACTGACTTCGGCGTTTTAATTTTATACGAACGAGGAACCTTCTTTTCGATACTTTTTGAATCACATAATATTCCGTCTCTGTAGTGAAACGACTGTTTACAGGTATATCAGTTACGATACCAAAAGGGTCATCGGTACATACCTACACTCTCCACCTGGTGTCTCTTCCGACTCACGACTTCTTAACTACAAAGGTTTGACACTACGACCTCATCTGAGAACTCTCAGGGAATCTGTCGCTCCTCTAGTTTGGTCAATTAAGATTTCCTTTAGTAGAGACTTATAAGTAACCTTCCTGATTACGACCTCGACTTCGAGGTTCTGAAACCGGTGGACTACGTTTCTCGACTGAATAATGTTTTCTGGGATTAGGACTCTTTCTGACTCTTGTTCTCCTTTCCCCCACTGTCTCCTACTCTATCAACGTACCGTAGTGACTGAGTCACCTGTACTGACTCGTTTGAGTGCCTCTATCACTTTCTGTATCTTCGGACCGTACGACGTTAGGTACCCCAGTGTTTCTCAACCTGTGTTGAATCACTGACTTGTTATTGTTGTGTTCAAGGTCGGTTTCATGACTCGAAGGTTCTACTTTAAAGTTTGTAAGAATGGGTGGTGAACGATTACCCTTCTTTTTTCTTTTAACCGGATTGAAGAGGTGTCATTGTAAGATACGTTTTTGAGTAGTTTACCTATGTCTCAACGGACCCTTTATTAAATATTCTTTTATTAAAATATAGGTCTGTGTAAAATCAAAATAATATATATTGTCACTGTACAAATGAGTGTTTCTCCTTCGTAGGATAGTCTAGTAAACCTTCTCTTTCCTACTTGAAGTCCGTTATTCTCGATTGTCTACTTTGATGACATTGATTTACCTATTCATTTATCTATTAGAGGTGATTTAAATAAATTGGTATCCGGTTAGTAGTTGAGTTACCTGTACTCAAACTCGTTTGAGACCCTCTGTCACTTCCTGCTCCTTCGGACCGTACGACGTCAGGTACCTCAATGTTACTCAGTCTGTGCTGACTCGTTAACTTATAGTTGTTGTTGTATTCGGTTCATAAATGTCAGACAATTATATTTTTTATTTTACTTGTTCTTTTAAGTCGTTAAGTCAAGTCAAGTCAGTAAGTCAGCACGGGTTGAGACACTGGGGTACCTGACGTCGTACGGTCTGAAGGGACAGGAAGTGGTTGAGGGTCTCAAACGAGTTTGAGCACAGGTAGTTCAACCACTATGGTAGGTTGGTAGAATAGGAAACAGTAGGGGAAGAGGGTCGAAGTTAGGAAGAGTCGTGGTCCCAGAAAAGGTTCCTCAGTCAAGAAGTGTGGTCCACCGGTTACATAATCTCAAAGTCAAAGTCGTAGTCAGAAAGGTTACTTATAAGTCCTACCTGACTAAAGGAAATCCTACCTGACCAAACTAGAGGAACGTCATGTTCCCTGAGGATTCTCAGAAGAGGTTGTGGTGTCAAGTTTTCGTAGTTAAGAAGTCGTGAGTCGAAAGAAATACCAGGTTGAAAGTGTAGGTATGTACTGATGACTTTTTTTGTATCGAAACTGATCTGTCTAGAAACAACCGTTTTATTACAGAGACGAAAAATTATACGACAGATTCAACCAGTATCAAAAAGAAGGTTCTTTGTTCGCAGAAAATTAAAGTACCAACGTCAGTGGTAGACGTCACTAAAACCTCGGGGGTTTTGATTTCAGAGGGTGACAAAAGTAAGACAATTTCTCTTCATGTTCTGTCGTAACTAAAGAAAATGTCAGTTCTCCGGTCCTTCGTATCAAATTTCAACCCACAATTCTATCTGTTTAATCCTGTCTCCATAATTCATATAAACTCTTTCGTATAGGGAACCTAGAGGACGACACCCCTTGTCGAATACCGGGGTGACCTTGGGAAGACATAGAACATAAGTGAGGTTCATGTAGAAGGACCTCCTACAAAGGGTGTATTGACTCGTTCGTTTCGTTACTACGTCCCAGAAAGGACCTTTTACGTTCCGAAGGAATTCCCTACAGACGGAGTTTCAAGGAGTAGGCGGATTGGTTTTCTAAACAATCTTGACGAGACTTCAAATCCTGTAAAGAGCAGACTAGTGTAAGGAAAAGATAGTGGTAGTCACAGACACCACATTTCCGAGGTAGGTCGAATAGCCAGACGGGTGGTAAGTAAAAAGGGTTCCTAAGAGGGGTTTTTAGAGTACGTACAAAGTGTGTAAAGACGAATGGAGTCGTAAAAAGTAGACTGAAATCGTAGACACAGAGTCTTCGAGACGTGATTGTGTGTCTTATTCGTGACTTTCCTGTTTATTGTTTATCGTTGTTGACTTAGATATAATACATAACTTCCCTTCTCCCCTTTATTTAAATTTCGTTCATCTTTATATGATTTAATAGGAATACGGATCTCTCTTAAGTTGTCCATCAGATTTATTACGTTGCATTCAATGTGACATTTCCAAGTTGATCTAAATGCTGTCAATAAACAATAAAGTAATGTCTAGTCCGTGTCTTTTCGTGCACGTATGAACGTGTACGTACATGTGTCTTTCACTTTAGTCGGATATTTTACCAGTCAGTCAGTCAAGTCAGCGAGTCAGCACAGGCTGAGACGCTGGGGTACTTAGCGTCGTGCGGTCCGGAGGGACAGGTAGTGGTTGAGGACCTCAAGTGAGTCTGAGTGCAGGTAGCTCAGCCACTACGGTAGGTCGGTAGAGTAGGAGACAGCAGGGGAAGAGGAGGACGGGGGTTAGGGAGGGTCGTAGTCGCAGAAAAGGTCACTCAGTTGAGAAGCGTACTCCACCGGTTTCCTGACCTCAAAGTCGAAATCGTAGTAAGCCCGAAAGGGTCACCGAGTCTTCATTTCTCAGATGGACGTTACGTCCTCTGTGTCTAAACTGTAGACTCAAACTTTCTACGGGTCCCCACACCTTACCGTGGTGTAATTTCATAAGAACGACCCTTATGGGGTACCTGTCTCCTCCGACCACTCGATACTATCGAATGTAGCTTACCACAGACTAAGTATTAGAGACTTCCCCTCTGAAAACGAAGTCCTGGTTTTTGTGTCTCAGTCAGTGAAAAATCATGTCACTTTTTCCCTAAATTTTTCGAAGACTTTATCTGTAGTCTTCCCCCTTCTCTAACGAGGTGAGTGATGACACCCACCCCGAAATATATGAAAAAGTTGACCAGTGGTTGTTATCTAGGTTTCTTATAGAGTTTCAACATTTCCAGAATGGTCTGGGTGAGGGTGTTGTACGTAGACTTTTATTGTCCTAATAGTCTTCCAACGACAATTCTTCCTCTTTGTATATTAGTTCGTTCTTTATCACAACGATATATTAGTAATCATTCCTCGAATTCCTTTTTGTATGGGAACACTTACCACTCAACAGACAACACATCAGTAATCGAGATCCGAATTTCTTTCAATCAGAATCCACTCTATCTAACACAGTATTGTTGAGTCTCAAATTCTTTTTTGTATACACTGATTCTGTTTCGTCAAATCTTTTTTTACAGACAGGGAAAGAGGAGGAGTTCCCGGGACCAGAGGAATAGGTGGTTGGATTATTATTCGAGAGAGTCGACGTCAGGTATCCCAACGTTTCTCAGTCCGTATTGACTTCGTTGACTTGTCTCGCGTGTTGTGTCGTGTAGTCGTCTTATTGGGTACTTATTCTTGTGCATCTTATATCTTTTACGTACTGTCTTCTTTTTACCAAAATTTAAATCAGTCTTGATTATGATTCATTGTAAACATAATTATTAAGTCATATACATCTACACTTTCACTTTCAGTGAGTCAACACGGGCTGAGAAACACTGGGGTACCTGATATGTCAGGTACCTTAAGAGGTCCGGTCTTATGGCCTCACTCATTGGAAAGGGACGAGGTCCCCTAGAAGGGTTGGGTCCCTAGATTGGGTCCAGAGGGTACGGCGTCCGCCTAAGAGATGGTCGACTCGGTGTTCCCTTCGGGTTCTTATGACCTCATCCATCGGATAGGGAAGAGGTCCCCTAGAAGGGCTAGGTCCTTAACTTGGCCCCAGAGGACGTAACGTCCACCTAAGAAATGGTTGACTCGAAACTCCCTTTCGGAATACATTTATCTTATTACGTAGATCTTGTACCCCTCCTCCTTTTCCCTCTCTGTCTAATGGAGGTACAGATTGATGAAGGGAGAAATTTTTCAAGAAAGAAAATTGAAAAACCATATAAAAGGAAGAAAAAAGAAATAAATCAATGTATTATCAGATAGATAATGGAACAGGATAAAATTCGTTTCTAGTGAACACGTATACTTAAGGATTTTCTTTCACAGAGTAATAAAAGTATACCAATAAAATTCATATACAAGATTGAAGTACTCATCTTACATCCTAAAAGAATAATTATAGGAAAAGGAAATATTGAGTAATTCCGATAATTAAAAGAAGACTCATGATCGAATCAAAAAGGAATGTCTAAAATTATATACACTATAAATTATCAGATTCTTAAGAAACTAAAAACAAATTTTACAAAAAATTAAAACATAAGGGTCCACCTCCTCAAATAACGATAAAATAGTGAAACAGTGACTTCAAAATAATACACACTAGTCTCGTACAATATTCTCGATGAAAATGTAAAATATTACAAAGATATACTCACAAACATGTTGAAATAAAACGGTCACTATGTACTCCTCACCATTCATTTTGGGATATAACAAAGTTAATCGAGAGAAAATCCTTAATATGAAAACCCCCCCTTACGATATATAAATAAGGAAAAAAAAAGTTGAATCGTAAAAGATTCGACTGTCACTCGTTTAATGTGATAATACTAATCTTTCTTTGGATGGTGTAACCCTTAGTAAGGATATCGACGGTTGAGTTTTGAAACGATGAGAGGTAACTATCCTTCGGTTGTTGTTGTTTTTTTACCTAATAGGTGTCGGTTCTTTGGTATAGTAAGACCGTTCAGTGACTTTAGTTCTTTTTCAGGTACTTGTCAAAAGTACTTTTAATGTTTACACGAGGTCTTATTATTTTTCTTTGGTTTGTGTGTGTGTGTGTGTGTGTGTGTGTGTGTGTGTGTGTGTGTGTGTGTTTCATCTTTATCGTTTATGTACCATAAGTGAAGTGAAGACGGAAGGTTTATATGTCAATAAAGACTAACCAAAGTTTATATAGGATGGGTCCTGACATATACGTTCCTCCACACTTCTTCACATCAAATCCCAATGGTAAAAGACCACCCGGTTTTCACTATTTCGACGACTCCCACTTTTAGTACAAAATACGGTTGGGTAGTATAGTCGGTTATGGTTAGGAGGATCCATATGAATCTCAAGATTAGTTATTTTCATTATACGGGGGTGGATTACGACCCGTTCATGAGGTCATAGTACCTTTTATGTGAATAGGAGAAGGTTTTACCCTTTGGGTACCAGGGTTACCAGTGATGTGTTTATAGGAAACTATTAATACAGAGACGATCTAATTTGGGTTAGTGTAAAAAAAAAGATGGTTAACATATCAATGTGTTCTATAATTTTCTTTCTGTAGACCTCTTTTTCTTTAACCTTTACTATCTAATATATTTACATTTATCTACTATCTCTCCATGTACTATC
Organism: Capra ibex; assembly: GCA_006410555.1. Taxonomy (NCBI): domain Eukaryota; kingdom Metazoa; phylum Chordata; class Mammalia; order Artiodactyla; family Bovidae; genus Capra; species Capra ibex. The sequence goes on along the minus strand of SJYO01018169.1, from coordinate 26,301,471 downwards.
TATCTACCATCAATCTATTTTACTTTTTGTCTGTATCTGTCTATTAGTTTCGTTCTTTCTTCTCCGTATATTGATAAGGTGGTAAAGAAGGTATTAACAACTACTCTGAAATTAACATAAATACAATTGTAGAGGAAAAAAGGTGGTGGAGTAGGACACAAGGTAACGTGAATTTGTGAATTCGATTGCGTTTTGAAGTAACGACACTACTGGAGACACAAGAAATACTCCTAGAATTATTAGTCTCTTTGACCTCGGAGATCTCTCCTTGGTAACCCATAGTATGAAGACCAGTACGTAAGTTGTGTGTTTTTACACCCGTGGTAGTATATGGTTTGTCGAAAGATGGATAACCCTCTTTATTATACGAACTGACGGGACGTCAATGAGGGACTCTCTCACGGACAACGAGATGGGTGAACATCCTACCCACCCTACTTCGACAGAGGGTAGGATCTGTAGACAAGTGTCACTTGAAGGACTCTCAGAAATCCATTCTCAATTCTTTCTCCACCACTACGAACATTCACGTAAAGGAGGTACTCGGTGGTTGAGACTATCCTGGTGTAAGGAGATCGTGTCTTCAGTGGTTTCGATGAACGAGAAGGGAGTTTAATTGTTTTGAAAACGAGATTAGTTTTATACGGAAGAATACGACCTAATAAGAGACCTGCAAGGAAACCTACAAAAGTCTTGATGTGTTCCTATAAAGTTCTAGAACCACGTACCGGAAGTGTCTTTTTATTTAGTTAACCCTAAATTTTAAAAGACTACTCGGTCACCAGTGTATACCCAACCTTATTACACTTAGTCAATATATTTAAGTTGTACGGTCCGGTTTGTTGTTTTTGAGATTTAAAACATTAAATTCGTCCTATCTAAAATGTCGTGTCATAAAACTCATCAAGGTCGTACTTAGTACCTGGACGGATTTCATCAGGTTGAATAGAAGGATTAATAATGAAATCTTCTTAACCTCACGATTCGATCTAAAGGAAAATTTTTGTAAAGAGATTTTCGACGTCATATACTTACGATTAAGGTAAACAATAAAATGATGAACTAATTAAATCTAAGACAAGTAAACAGTTATCGTTATAAAATAAATATTTTCCTTGGATTATTTATTTTATATTATAGTGTTCGGTCATTATATTTTACTCAATAATTTAATGTACAAGTTCACCAAGACTACAACTAGAAATTTTTCTATTTTTCATTCAAAATTATTTTAAGTTTAACGATGTTTAATTTCACCTTTTATAGTTTTGTATGAAGTTTGTCATACATTACTTTTTGTACTATTCCCGTCGATTGTAATATTTATACGTTTGTTAATCAAAGTGGAAAGAACAACCGTCATTAATTGATATTATTGCAAAACATATTTAATTCTCCTTCACTAAGAGTTATTATTGTTTACCGGGAGATATTATTAATTACAGAATAAACACACTCGTCACTTTGTTAAGTGAGAACGGTTATGTGTGCGAACTTTAAAATTGTAGAATTTAATTAAAATCACACTCAGTCAATACTTCTAAGTCATAAAGTGGTCTAAACTAACTTTATGCATCTGAGGACTGGAAATCTTGAATTACACTACGTTTGTACGACTTATATTCTAAGTGTTCTTTACTACCGACCTTCTTATTCACGTAAAATAGGTAAATTACTTATGACTTTTCACACAACGTTTATAGGGTTCAGAAAAGAATTATACATTTAGAGAGGGTACTTTGTTCCAACGACAGACACGTCCGACCGCACACTACTCGGGAAAGAAACCATCGTCGTAGACGTAGGTTCACGTGTGACCGTGAGAAAAGAAGGAAGATGTTTCAGGAGACCACGATTAACTCCTAAAAACACTACTCGAGACTTACACGTCCTTTACGGGTTATCTTCAGGTCTATAAACGTTAACCTTAAAGACCGATCGAATAAAAAGTGATAGATACGATCATAAACTTGAAATTTAAATAAATCGTTAGGGTAGACATGGTCAAATTTGGTAATAAATGGTGAGAATTTTCACTTACATACAAATTAGACTTTATACACTAAAATCACATAAAACAATGTCTGGGTTACCTACTGAGTTTCAACTTTACGTCATTCTTATCTTCAGTCGTTTACGGATAAAGTCCTTTTTTCCAAGTTCCAGTGGTGTAAATAAATACGACATTAAAGGTAATCTTAATACTTGTATGACGTAAAATTTACTACATGAGGAGTAAAATCCTTCAAGGTAATAACAACTTTCTTATTTTATGGAATTGACTTTCCTAACATAAAAATCTCAATCGTTCATGATATGAAAAGTCTTGACAGTTCATTACATCGGAAAGTATTATTCGACATTACTCAACGATCATTTTGTTTCTCGAGGATGTAGTAAATTTTGGTTTTTCTTACACGAAGAGACATTCTCTGTCTTATTCTTGTTCCCAAAATGATAATAGTTTCCGTCTTCCTACAGTGCCCTCTCCCCCTTGACTCTGACCCTACCTCGTCCCGTCCCTTCTATTTCTTCCCTATGTACTTTTTATCTCCTCAATGTAATACAAAACAGTCTAACCGCTTCAAGATAGTCGAGGACAGACCGAAGAGAAGGGCGTCAAATAGTATTCGGTACAAATTGTTCTATGTACTACAATTATCGTTAGTTCAAGAGATAATTAATATTTGTTAGAGTAGTTGAATTTAGTGGTTAGTCAGTTAACCGTTTAGTTCTATAATTGTTTAATTAATCGATGACGCTCATTCTATAAACGTATTTGACTGTGACTTCCGGTGCACGATTCTCGAGGACAGTTAACACACAGTGTTCGTCTCGGAGGGTCTCACTAGCGAAACCTGACCTGTGTGTAAACATACAAAAACAACACTACCATTCCTACGAATTATACTCTAAATAGGAGGATTTTTTACAATTTACGCGTTATGTTATGATTAATACCCAAGGTACGACATGTTGTCTAGAGATCTTGAATGAGTAAGACGTATTGACTTTGAAATATAGACACGTTGTCACTTCCCTCCACAAAAGAAAGAAAGAAAAATTATTCCAGTCACATTAATTCTTTTAGTATATGTAGTTTTTATTTTTGTGTTCACATGAATTCTTTTAGTATACCAAATTTTTATTTCTATGTTCAAGATTTTGCGAGTCGTACAAACTTCAGAGGGAAAAAGAGTATGATGGTAGATTTCGGACGAACCAAAATAAGAATTTAAACGGAGTTATATAAATAATAGAGGACACCTAAGAACCACGACAAAAAGGTCAACTTCATAAACAGTAGGGAACCATTGGGTACTGTTTTACGGAGATAGGAGTGAAGGGGTAACTACCTCGTGAAGACTGTTTAGGTCTGGAATGGGACTTGTATGAAATAAATGGAACCTCTTTCAGTTTATGGCAGGTGGAAGTCGTAGGTACCCCCTGGACAAGGTTCTTAGAGAGGTCTACAGTTTTAGATGTCTACACGATCAGAGGGACGTATATTGGATACATGAAGGAAGATATATGAAATAAACAAATTAAAAAAATTTAAATTTAAATAAATAAAATATCGAACATAACAAACATAACGATGTATTGGTAATAAAATAAAAAATTATATTTAAATTAATAAAATTAACCTCCGATTAATGAAATGTTATAACATAACTAAAACGGTATGTAGTTGTACTTAGGCGGTGCCCACATGTGCACAAGGGGTAGGACTTCGGGGGAGGGTGGAGGGAGGGACATGGTAGGGATACCCAATAGGGTGATAGAGATCTAATAAATAATATGGATGATATCACATTTACAATATATTCGTCACCATTTATGTTATATTTACGACACATCTTTCAACGACCGTACTCCGTATAAGTTCAAAACGAAAAACCTCGAAAGACCCCAAAAACAAAGTAGAAAATAAAAATCATAAAAGTTAGGTGGTATCTAACTAAGGTGTCTACACTTTGGGATCCTATGTTCCCCGGTCACATTGAGAAAAAGAATTTTTGGATAACCGAGACCTTTTTTCCAAGAAGTTTAACTCGGTATAGGTGGAAAGATTTTGTAAAAGAGGACAAGGACCAGAACTGTCAATATCTCTTGAATAGAATTTTTCTCACTTCTGGTCTTCAACATACACCGGAAACAAAGATACAAGACGAAGGATTGAAAGGGGATCCAACGATTCTAGGATTAAGTTACACACCGATGAGTACTTAAGTGAGACCAGTTTTAGTACCCTGTTCATTTATAATTACAATTTATTACACAATTACCACAATTCCTTTTTAAGGTTCTGATACCACTTGTTTTTAAGTGTGTAAAAAAGTTAGTGAAGTAATGTTTAATCGATTTATTTGTGAAACGACTCTGTATAAAATCTCAGAATTGTTATATGAAGAATTTTGGACCGAAACTTTAACACACTTTACGTTTATTTAACACAGACGAAATATCAACTTTTTATACTCATGAATCACCTCCTTTGTTGATTTCCTTCTCGTGTAATCGTTTTCTCTTCCTTTATCGTACTCTGTCTAGTTTTCTGGTCACTTTATACCGGGGTAACGTACGATACCTCAAACTACTTAATACAGTGATTCACATTCTATTGAAAAATTCTTTCGTAAAAATACTTGTTTTTGTTTTCGGAATTGGTGGGACCCTCATATTTGGATAAAAATCTCATTAAAACTTTATGGAAAGTCATCTCTTATACCGTGGTCCTCCAAGTGAAGTTCGTCTTTCTACAGACATTATTGTTCCACCTATGGGTCGAAGTGAAAAGATAGTGATCTATCTACGAGAGACTGAGGTGGGGTTTATTATCTAGGATTTTGGCGTACTCCAAAACACATAAACGGATTGTGTGGTAACCCTTAAAGTAAAAATTGAAAAAGACTGAGTTCGAATACAAAAAGTCCTTCGGTAAAGAATTTTAAGGTATCTAAGACTCCAGTAAATGAAACTCTTTAGAAATCGGTCCATATAGGACAATTTTTATATGGTACTTATTACTGGAAGGACCACTCTTCATGGTACGAGAAACGTGACTCCAGGTCATACAACTGTTCGTCTAATCCAACCCAATGGACGGATGAAAATAAAGGGGTCCTGGTTAAAGGTTCGTGAACCCTATTTTCGTTGAATGTTTAGGTCTCAAAGTGAAGGAAGAAACGATTGGTCGTTACGGTTTTGTTTTGGCACGTTTTGTGAAATCGTCGAACTTATGACACTCAATTTCTTTTTCACGATATTCAAGTATTAGTAGAAAATTACATATTTAGTCCTAAGTCAAAAACCCAAACCCAAAACAGTAACAAATGAGTCCTATTTTCTGTGTGAGGTCCTTTGTAAGTGAAACTTACAAGTAAGGTTCCAAGTTTCTTGTTTCCTTATTCGCTTAGTAAAGTCGTAGTTGAGTGGTTAGTTAGACCTTAGACGTTTCAAGGATGTCTACACTCCAACATAGGATTGGATGTTCCCGTAGATTGTTTCCACCCTTGAAAGGAGACACAAAGTGGAATGTATACACTAAGACGAAAGTACAAAAGGTGGTGACACCAGATCTACGTGTACTAAGTTAAGTCGTTTTGAAGTCAACGAGTCGGACACTTCCTACGAAGTTTAAGACTTTATGTTGTATAGTCTATCAGGAATTGATGGCGATCACCTTTTTTTTTTTTACGATCGTGTAGACTTGTGAGACTTTTATCGAGAAAAGTCGAATTTATGGTTCTAGATGTTTTGAGAAGGGAAGGACTCATCGTCTCCGTCCCGTTTCTGATTTTTAGACGTACGTTAACCGGTTTCTCTTCTAAGATGTACCGTCTTCGTTTGACAGATATAAACTAACCGTCAACGTAAGTTAGAGATGTCCATGTGTCTCAGACCGTCACCTTCGTCCTCAAAAACAACAACAAGTTAGTGCTTTAGTACAGATTGAGAAACGTTGGGGTACCTGACGTCGTACGGTCTGAGGAGACGGGAGGACATGACCTCAAACGAGTTTGAGTACAGGTAACTCAGTAACTACGGTAGGTTGGTAGAGTAGGAGACAACGAGGGAAAAGGAGGACGTAGTCCCAGAAAAGGTTACGTAGGGTCGTAGTCTCAGAAAGGTTATGCAGTCGAGAAACGTAGTCCACCGGTTTCATGACCTCGAAGTCGAAGTGTAGTCAGGAAGGTTACTTATAAGTCCCAACCAAAGGAAACCCTAATCGACCATAACTACAAGTTCGAACACGAAACACGTCAATGTCTATCTCTTATTCCTACAGGTGGTTTAAATATGTATTTGAACCCATAGTACTTCGTAGTGAATTTCCATATCTTTGTCACTTGTCATGATACCATTCTTCTTCTTTTCTAATTAGTCCTAATTCAACAAGTGAAACGAGACGGTGTTTTCCGACCACCGAAACATTTTATGTGGGTGTATGAGTGTACCTGTGTTTAAACACGAATGAGACTCTAGTCTATAATAATTGAACACTTGAATCAGTGAAAGTCAATTAATAGAATGAAAGGTAAGTGTTCTTAGAAGTCAGTTTCCTGGAAAACATTCAACCAATTTTTCTATGGACCCACCTGAGGACAGTTTCCGTGTCCCTTCGACTTTCGAGTGCGTCTCACATTTCAACCCTGTTTGACTCGTTAGTTTTTCCATTACATCATAACTTAATTCATTAGACTCGTAAAACATGAGTGACATATCAGGACCACTCATATTTTATTTATGGGTACTCATTTATTACTATATTTGTGTAATCTCTTATTAAATCACATATTCATCAAGGGACTACCGAGTCACCATTCCTTAGGTGGACGGTTACTCCTCTACGTCAAATTTAGGGACTTAACCTTTCTAGGGGACCTCTTCCTTTACCATCGGGTAAAATCATAAGAACGGACCCTTTAGGGTACCTGTCTCCTCGGACCGTCCGATGTCAGGAGTTCCAGTATTTTCACGACCTGTACCGAATCACTGATGATTTGTTTTTCTCTTCTGGGTTTAGAGGGTATGTTTTTATAAGGTTTATTAAATGCATCGAAGAGGGGGAGTTCCTCCATCTGATTTATTAAGTGGTGTGGAACTCGTTCCCGACAAGAATTTATGAACGAAGGTTTCTTATTCCATACCTTACACCCCCCCCTAATGTCATTTCTTTGGACTGTTTGTGACGAACTCGGAACTCTAGTCACAAGTGAAGTACTGACTGTCCAGTACAACTATCTTACACTGGAACTATACTACACACTCTTCCTGTGAAAAAGAAAGACCAGAAAGAGGAGCTTTGGACACTACGATCAGTATAACAAGGACTTTCGACCCTAGACAGACGAACGATGAGTTTTTGGTTATTCCTCCGGTCCACCTTTCCTTTCAAACGAAATAAAGTCTACGGACTTGACCCCGCCCCCGCCCCCCCCACCCATCTCCCCACCAATCCTGTAGACAGGTTTCTGGTAGAAGGAGGAAACTGTTAGTCACCCGTACTCGAAAATATCAGACTACCTCCCCCCGAGGTCCGTCTTTATCGTATCAGTCAAGACTGTCAGTAGAACTTTAACCAGTAGCCATCAGACTGGTTGTAGTAGAACCAACAAAATCCACGCCAATAAGAAGTAAAGGTCTCAACTAAACAAGCGTGGAGGAACTCCGGTTAAGAACCTTGACACCGACGAATACAGTAGTCATATCAGAACAGCAGTACATCAATTGAAGAGGTTAATGTTGAAACCACTTTAAAAAGGTGTCTGTTTTACGTCCGTCTCCTGTACCTCACCCACCGTTCCTGGTATCCTAGGACGAATGAAGTTATATTGTTCTCTGTTTGTCATATATCTGGAAATAACTCACGACACAATGTTTTGATGAACTCGTTGGGAATTTTTGTTCCTTTCAGACTATTCGACAGTATCTGATCTCCTCTGGTTTCTGTGTAGGACTTATGTATTTTACTACAAAAGACCTATCATGAGACCTTGTCTTTTTCATGTAACCCCCTTTGATCACTTTATTTTTATTTAGCACCACAAATCAATTACCACTACACGGTTACAGTCAAGGGATTCACACCATTTTCATGGTATCGTTACTTTTTGCTATTGTTCTTTCCTTTAGCTCACACCCTATAACCCCCATGAGATGTGTTAAAAACGTTGAAAAAATATTTAGATTTCAATAAGATTTTATTTTGATGGAAAATCTTCATACATATGTGTGTGTGTGTTACATACTCAAAACATCTCTCGGATTACCGTTAGTGTCGACTCTATCAGATCGAAATTATTCGTCAGAAATACTCTTTATTGGTATTCCGATGGCGATCGGCTTTAAGTCAAGTCAAGTCAGATAGTCAGTACAGGTTGAGAAACACTGGGGTACTTGACGTCGTGCGGTCCGGAGGGACAGGTAGTGGTTGACGGCCTCAAATGGGTTTGGGTGCAGGTACCTCAGCCACTACGGTAGGTTGGTAGAGTAGGAGACAACAGGGGAAGAGGAGGACGGGAGTCAGAAAGGGTCGTAGTCCCAGAAAAGTTTACTCAGTCGAGAAACGTAGTCCATCAGCTTCATAACCTCAAAGTAGAAATTGTAGTCAAGAAGGTTACTTGTGGGTCCTGACTAGAGGAAATCCTACCTGACCAATCTAGAGGAACGTCAGGTCCCCTTAGAGTTCTCAGAAGAGGTTGTGGTGTCAAGTTTTCGTAGTCAAGAAGTCCCGAGTCGAAAGAAGTGTCAGGTTGAGTGTAGGTATGTACTGGTGACCTTTTTGGTATTGGAACTGATCTACCTGGAAACAACCGTTTCATTACAGAGTCGAAAAATTATACGACAGATCCAACCAGTATTGAAAGGAAGGTTCCTCATTCACAGAAAATTAAAGTACCGACGTCAGTGGTAGACGTCACTAAAACCTCGGGGGTTTTTATTTCAGACTGTGACAAAGGGGTAGATAAAGGGTACTTCACTACCCTGGTCTACGGCACTAGAAGCAAAGGACTTACAACTCGAAATTCGGTTTGAAAAGTGAGAGGAGAAAGTGAAAGTAGTTTCCGTAAAATCAAGAAGAAGTGAAAGACGGTATTCTCACCACAGTAGACGTATAGACTCCACTAACTATAAAGAGAGCCGTTAGAACTAAGATCAAACACGAAGTAGATCGGGTCGTAAAAAGTACTACATGAGACGTATCTTCAATTTATTCGTCCCACTATCATATGTCGGAACTGCATGAGGATAAGGATAAACCTTGGTCAGACAAGAAGGTACAGGTCAAAGATTGACACCGAAGGACTGGACGTATAACCAAAGAGTTCTCCGTCCAGTCCGCCAGACCATAAGGGTAGAGAACTTCTTAAAAGGTGTCAAATAACAACAGATCCAACCAGTATTGAAAGGTAGGTTTCTCATTCGTAGAAAATTAAAGTACCGACGTTATTGGTAGACGTCACTAAAACCGCGGGTCTTTTAATCCAAAAGAGAAACATGTGAATTTTAACGTGACTACCTAGTGATGTGAGGTAATTAATAGAGGAAGATGAGAGTCTTATTTCCGTTAGATAATCGTGAACTCGAGAAGTATCCTTTATCCGTCCAGACTGTGTTTTCTTTGTTTTACTCTTTCTTAACCTATTTATGTGGGTCTCTTTAGTTAGTGGTTATAATGCCTGAAAGTGATATACGTAGGTGAATTTAAATAGTGTCTTACGTCAGATTGGAACTTTATAAACTCATAAACCTTCGAGTACGTTTGACGGTTTGACGGTTCAAATAGTTGTATCTTAAGAAAAAACACCAACAAGTCAGCGATGCAACATAGCGTGAGAAACACTGGGGTTCCTGACGTCGTACGAACCGAAGAGACAGTAAGTGATAGAGGGTGTCACACGAGTCTGAGTACATGTAACTCGGTTACTACGATAGATTGGTAGAGCAAGAGACGGTAGGGGAAGAAAAAAAGTTATAAAGGGTCGTAGTCCCAGAAAGGGTCACTTAGCCGAGAAGTGTAGTCCACCGGTTTCATAACCTCGAAGTCGAAGTCAGGAAGGATACTTATAAGTCCCAACTAAAGGAAATCCTAACTGACCAAACTAGAGGAACGTCAGGTTCCCTGAGAGTTTTCAAAAGAGGTCGTGGTGTCAATCTTCCATAGTTAAGAAGCCACGAGTCGGAAAAAATATCAGGTTGAGTGTTAGCACGTACTAATTACCTCTTTTTGGTATCGAAGCTGATATGTCTGGAAACAGTCGTTTCATTACAGACACGAAAAATTATACGGCAGATCAAAACAGTATCGAAAAGAAGGTGTCTCGTTCGTAGAAAATTAAAGTACCGAAGTCGGGGACAGGCGTCACTAAAACCTCGGGTTCTTTTATTTTGGAAGGTGACAAAGGTAAAAAAGGGGTAGATAAACGGCACTTCACTACCCTAGTCTACGGTAGTGGAAACTAAAAACTTACAACTCCAAATTAGGTCGAAAAAATAAGAGTAGAAAGTGGGAGTAGTTCTCTGAGAAATCAAGGAGAAACGAAAGACGGTAATCCCACCATAGTCGATGTATAGACACCAATACAAAGAGGACCTTTATATATAAGGTCGAACACTAAGTAAGTCGGACCGTAAAGAGTACTACGTGAGACGTATCTTAAATTTATTCGTCTCACTGTTATATGTCGGAAAACCTTAGTCGGAAAGGGTTAAACCTTGGTCAGGCAACAAGGTACAGGCCAAAATTGACGACGAAGAACTGGATGTATCTCCAAAGAGTCTTCTGTCCATTCCACCATACCATGAAGGTAGAGAATTTCTTAAAAGGTGTCGGAAAAACACTAGGTGTGTCTGTTTCCGAAATCATATCAGTCACTTCGTCTTTATCTATAAAAAGACCTTAAGGGAACGAAAAAGATACTAGGATCCCTCAACCGTTGAACTAGAAAACAAGGAGACGGAAAAGATTTAGGTCGAAGAGACTGATTCGGGGATTAGTGTAAAGTCATACTGCACTAAAGAAAATGGACGTATAAGAGTGTGACATTCGATTATCGTAAAAGTTGAAGATGATTCACAAGTATAAAGTGAATTACTCATAATAAGTGTTTCTATTTATCAACGATCTTAAAATACTCACTATGGTATTTGTGCATCTTTAGACCTTTCGATGTGGTTTCGTCTCCTCGTCTCGTGGGAGGATCCAAATAAGAAGTCGATTTGTCTACGAGGTTGTTTCATGGGTATGTCCCTAGATTTAGTTCACATACTGAGTCGTTCTCATGTCTACAGAAGTGTCGTGTAAGGAAGTCTCAGAAGGTTGATAGTCCATTTTAACGACGACGACGACGATTCAACGAAGTCAGCACAGGTTGAGACACATTAGGGTATCTGCCGTCGGGTGGTCCGAGGGTAGGGACCCTAAGAGGTCCGTTCTTGTGACCTCACCCCACTGTAAATGAAGAGGTTACGTACTTTCACTTTTCACTTTCACTTCAACAAGTCAGCACAGGCTGAGAAGTGCTGGGGTACCTGACGTCGGGTGGTCCGAGGAGGTAGTTACCCTGAGAGGTCCGTTCTCGTGACCTCACCCCACGGTAACGGAAGAGGCTAGTCCATTTTGATTTTGTTAGATTTTTTCTGATTCAAGATAGTTGAAAACGTCGATCTATAAATTTGATTTCATCATGAACCTCCTTTCAAACATTGCAATTTTAAAACTGTTGTGACCGAATAGAAAAAGTCGGAAAAAAAAAAAAAAACGTATTCTCTTCATAAAATATAATTTTATCTTTTGTAGGGTGAGCAAGGGAAAGGACCATGGATTCTTATCAAAGAGAGAAGGAATCACATCATACCATTCGTTATCTCTGGGAGTCCCCTCAAAAGGATAATTAGTGTACCTCTTAAACCATAGTAGTAACATACGAACAAAGGATACCTGTTTGTTAATGTGAGACCGTGACGACCACACAGAAAGATGTTTATGAACGTCTTATTCCGTTGTCCTATTCTCGGTTCCAGTTTGATTAGTATAGAATCATCGTGAAATTACCAAAATTACATTTTCATTAAATGTTTAATTTTGAAACCTCCTGTTTTTATGTAAAGGACACCGTATAAAAACAAGAATACAAGTAACTACATAGTCATTATAAGATGTTCAAACTTGTGAAGGAGGTTGAATTTCGACATACGAGGGATTTATACACGTTTATATACATGTTGTGTTACGTGGACAAGACGGTAAAGAAAAACAAAGAAACACAAACGTCGTTATAATAAAACGTTAAATGTAACACATATTATACTACCTTAGAACGTAAACGAGTCTTAAAGAACACTAGACGTCGATTACATTTGTTGACGTATATGATATGTGATACTGCGATACGTATATGTAGTATTGTTGACCACTATAAAATCTCATTTGTTTTAATTAACTAATGGGGTAGATACTTCGTCAAACATAAAGAAAATGAACACTTCACGATTATAACAATTTAGTCAGTTTCTTTACTGAAGAGACTTCTTAGGATATCAATCAAGGAGTAATTTTTGATATACTGGATAAAGTTTTATTATTATACTTATAATTAATAATATAAGTCAAGTCAAGTCAAACCAACGAGTCAACACAGGTCGAGAAACGTTAGGGTACCTGATGTGGTCGGTCCGGAAGGACAAGTAGTGGTTGAGGGTCTGAAATGAGTTGTCTCTCTAATTTCCTGGAAAGAAAATAGGATTCCATAACCATACCTGGATTGTCTTCGTCTTCTATAATTCTTCTCCACCCCTCTTATGGATCTTCTTGACATGTTTTTTTTCGAAGTGCTGGTTCTATTAGTACTACCACACTAGTGAGTGGATCTCGGTCTGTAGGACCTTATACTTCAGTTCACCCGGAATCTTTCGTAGTGATGCTTGTTTCGATCACCTCCACTACCTTAAGGTCAACTTGATAAAGTTTAGAACTTTCTACTACGACACTTTTACGACGTGAATTATACGGTCGTTTAAACCTTTTGAGTCGTCATCGGTGTCCTGGTCTTTTCCAGTCAAAAGTAAGGTTAGGGTTTCTTTCCGTTACGGTTTCTTGCAAGTTTGATGACGTGTCAACGTGAGTAGAGTGTGTGATGATTTCATTACGAGTTTTAAGAGGTTCGGTCCTAAGTCGTTATGGACTTGGTACTTGAAGCTCTACAAGTTCGACCAAAATCTTTTCCGTGTCCTTGGTCTCTAGTTTAATAGTTGTTGGTGACCTAGTACCTTTTTCGTTGTCTCAAGGTCTTTCGTAGCCAAAGACGAAATAACTGATACGGTTTCGGAAACTGACACACCTAGTGTTATTTGACACCTGTTAAGACTTTCTCTACCCTTATGGTCTGGTGGACTGGACGGAGAACTCTTTGAATATACGTCTAGTCCTTCGTTGGTCTAGTCTTGTCCTGTACCTTGTTCTCTGACCAAGGTTTAGTCCTTTCCTCATGCAGTTCCGACATATAACAGTGGGACGAATAAATTGAATATACGTCTCATGTAGTACTCTTTGTGACCCGACCTTCTTCGTGTTCGACCTTGGTTCTAACGTCCCTCTTTAATGCTATTGGAGTCTATACGTCTACTGTAGTGGGAATACCGTCTTTCACTTCTCCTTGATTTTTCGGAGAACTACTTTCACTTTCTCCTCTCACTTTTTCAACCGAATTTGGAGTTGTAAGTCTTTTGCTTCTAATACCGTATACCAGGGTAGTGAAGTACCCTTGATCTACCCCTTTGTCACCTTTGTTCCAGTCTGAAATAAAAACCCCCGAGGTTTTAGTGACGTTAACCACTGACGTCGGTATTTTAATTTTCTGTTAATAAGGAATCTTCCTTTCAATACTGGTTTGATCTGTCTTATAACTTTTCGTCTCTGTAATGAAACGGTTGTTTCCAGACAGATCAGTTTCAATACAAAAAAAGTCATCAGCACATACCTACTCTCTCAACCTGACATTTCTTTCGACTCACGACTTCTTATCTACGAAAACTTGACACCACAACCTCTTCGGAGAACTCTCAGGGAACCTGACGTTCCTCTAGGTTGGTCAGGTAAGATTTCCTATAGTCAGGACCCAAAAGAAACCTTCCTGACTACGACTTCGACTTTGAGGTTATAAAACCGGTGGAGTACACTTCTCGACTGAGTAACCTATTCTGAGACTACGACCCTCCCAACCCCCGTCTTCTTCTTCCCCTGCTGTCTTCTGTCTCCTACTCTACCGACCTACCGTAGTGGCTGAGCTACCTGCACACTCACTTAAGGCCCTCTACCACTACCTGTCCCTCCGGACCGCACGACACTAAGTACCCCAACGTCTCAGACTGTGCTGACTCGTTGACTTCACTTGACTTTACTTGACATCTAACTCTGTGAAATTTTATTCTAGATCTCACGGAAAGAAATACTATTTGTTTCCTTTTACTTTATTTAATTCTTAATCAAAAATTTAATTTTTTTTCTTCGAAGACGAAACAAAAGAAAAATCTTTTCCCTTATGACGTGTAACAAAAGTTTCGTCAGAGTTATTTACTTTTTTTACATACCTGAGTCAAAATTAAAACCCCAGGAGTATTAAGTAAAGGTGTAAAAGTCAAAACCGAAGAATGTATTTGGATATAAATAATAATAGTAACAATAACATATGGTTAGTACTAAATGGTGGACTTTGACTCGTGAAGATCATTTGGATCCCTTTTTTATTTCTGGTCTATCTTTTCACTTAGGTATAACCCACTGTTGAGACAACAGTTGGCCTTAGTAATTTATTAAGAAGGGTCAAAGGGTCACAGAAAAATCAATCTAAATTTAGACTTTTCAAACAGATCAATATACTGTGTCAGTACATGTCATTATGAGGAAAAAAAAAAAAAAACCACGGAGTTAACCGAATCTTATTACTTTTATACCGTGACTCCTATTCGTCTTATTCGGTGGGTTCCTCTGTTGTGAACTACAGATCTATAAACTTCGACGTCTGTTATCCCTTTGTCTTGTGAGTCCTTCTCAAAAAATGAGGAGAATTGATCAAAGAATTGAGGAGAATTGACGGATTTTCTTAAATATGTCCCCCAGACATGGTCCTTCTCTCGATAATCGTCTCCATTTAAAATGTAGTCTTTGTGAGCGGACGTACCACTCGGTTTTATACGGATAGATTATAAACGAGAGGAGTGGAAGCACTTAAAAGAAGAAGGGGAAACTTCAGGATCTAGAGATGGAAGAAGAATCCAGTCCTGACAAATGTTCGTTACCAATGGACTGACGACCTCTCAGAGTATAAAAATGCCCTTAAGACAATGTACGTTTTAACAAAAAGAGGACAATTAGGAGAAAGACTGATAAATTAAGAATCTGGTTACTTTCTTATATCTACCCTTATTACCTTCTCAAAAAGTAGGGAGAATGTTCTGTATTACTATACGTAGATCATCAGTAATTATATTTTTCTGAGGAAACTCAATAAGATCAATAAGATTTCACAAAGTGTCGTGAAGGAGTTGACTAACCGATTTTGTAAGTGATATAGATTAGACGACTTTATAGTGTGTTGATTGCATAATTTATATACAAAGGCTCAAAACCAAGATGATATACGATACGTATTTTAGTGGTGAAGTCGACTCAACTCGATGTTTGTAACCTGTTTTACGTTTTTGTCGATCGATCTCTGTCATTTTATTTTATCGGTCATCTAATACATTTCCACATCTTTGTTGGACGTACGTCTATTCGAAAGGTCAAAAGAAAATGGAAAGTCCTGAAAAATAAGTCTAACTTATATGATTTCCTTCGAAAAGTCAGACTTCTCTTTACTATGGTTTTCTTTGAAACAAGACGTTTATACTTCCTTCTTGTTGTCTTTACATTTTTAATCCTATTCCTGAAGAAAAAAATATTTAATTTATACACAACGGATAATTTCGGTTTACTGGATTACATCAATAGTTATGTATGTCTAAACTGTTTATTGTTAATAATGTATTTTTTTGTTAATTCATAACTGTATGTACAAACGGTCAAAGACATAACGTTCTATATTTTATAATTTTTTAATGTAAAATCTATCATAAAATATCTTGTTGATGATTTTTTATTCAAACTACTGTATATCGTATTTTCGGTTGTCTAATTTTACTTTATAAATTTATATAAAAATATCATGTTTTATTCCGTCTTCCAACCCTCTTTTCTTTGTTTTTGTCTCTTTTCTTTGTCTTGTGTCTATTTACATTATCTCAGTTTAAGTTTATATCGTTTGTATCATAATCTACCATTCCTAGGTTTACGGAGTTATTTTCTGTTTGGTACTGTTTACAGAAAAAGTTTTTATTTTTAAAATGACATTCTACGGGTATTTTCAACTTTTAGTTACCTGTCTTTATCTATATACTGTGGCTCTCCTCGTGGTCCTACAGGCTTGAGGACAAAGTAATAAATTATGACACCCGAAACTCTAGTTTCCAGAGTAGTATCTATTTGTCCCTAACAAGAAGTTCTATTTTTACTTAGTATTCTTTGTACATGTTACAGTTTAATCGGATACGGATTATTATCTCGAAGTCGTATACAACTTATTTTTGTCTTCGTTTTTAACCTGTCTGTTAAGGTGTTAGTGTCACTCTCACTTTCCACGAGTCACACAGACTGAGAAAAGCTTGAGGATCTGACATCGGGTATTTCGAGGAGACAGGTATCTTAAGAGTTCCGTTCTTATTACCTCACCCAACGGTACAGGATGAGGTCCCCTAGAAGGGTTGGGTCCCTGCCTTGGACCCAGAGGACGTAACGTCCATCTAAGAAATGGTCGACTCAGTGGTGTCTTCGGGGTGTTAGTGTCATCCAAAATTATTAAGAGATTCACTGTATCTTGTCCATCAGTTTTGGTAGACATTTTGGTATTTTCTAGATTAGTCGTGTACTTGGTGGAACTACATGTCGGTTGAGGTGTTACAGACAAGAAGAGTTCTCGTACAAACAGCAATTCTGTCTGGTGTACGAGATTTTATTTCGTTCAGAAAATTTAACTTCCTAAGTAAAAGACGTTATTTTAATGTAACTCAATTATTTTTAATTTTGTTTTTATTCTTGTTTTATAATAACAAAAGTAAAAGAAAAAAATAATCAAATAAATAAAATCAACCTCCAATTAATGAAATGATATAACATCACCAAAAACGGTATGTAACTATACTTAGTCGGTACCTCTTGTTTTATAATCTTTTATGAATCTCATTTTGAGTCTTATGGACACTCCATTTGTTGTATTAAGATTCATTAAGTCTCCAATTTATACTTTAGTTTTCCCTTTAGTGTCAGTATTACGTTTATGTTGTTTGGTTTTAAACACCCTACATCGATTCGTCACGAATCTTCCCTTTAATATCACATTTACCAAAATAATTTTTATCCTTTCTAATTTTTTAGTTATTAGTACTGGATCCAAACTGAATTTCTTGATTTATTTTGACTTTTTCCATTTCTGTTTCATCTCCCTGACAATCCCTTTGATTTACCATCGTCAGAATAAATTCGCAGTCTCTGTTCTTTCGTATTGTCCGGAGTCTGGAACGAAGACTGGACGGATCTGTGACTGGATGAACGACACTCGTGTTCGGGGTTCCGTAGTATCTATTCTATCCCCTAAGTCAAGTCAAGTCAGAGAGTCAGTACAGACTGAACAACGTTGGGGTACCTGACGTCGTGTGGTCCGGAGGGATAGGAAGTGGTTGAGGGTCTCATATAAGTTTGAGTACAGGTAGTTCAGCCACTACGGTAGGTCGGTAGAGTAGGAGACAGCAGGGGAAGACAAGGACGGAAGTTAGAAAGGGTCGTAGTCCCAGAAAAGTTTACTCAGTCAAGAAGTGTAGTCCAGCGGTTTCATAACCTCAACGTCGAAGTTGTAGTCAGAAGGGTCACTTAAAAGGCCTGACTAAAAGAAATTCTACCTTACCCACCCAGAGGTACGTCAGGTTCCCTGAGAGTTGTCATAAGAGGATGTGGTATGAAGTTTTCGTAGTTAAGAAGCCGTGAGTCAAAAGAAATAACAGGTTGAGAGTGTAGGTATGTACTGGTGACCCTTTGGTGTCGAAACTGATCTGTCTGGTAACATCCGTTTAATTATGGAGACCAAAAATTATACGACAGATCCAACCAGCATTGAAAATTAGGTTCCTCATTCGTAGAAAATTAAAGTACTCACGACAGTGGTAGACGTCACTAAAACCTCGGGATTTTTTACTTTAGACAGAGACAAAGGTGACAAAGGGGTAGATAAACGGTACTTCACTACCCTGGTCTACGTTAGTAGAATCAAAGACTTACAACTCGAAATTTGGTTGAAAAAGTGAGAGGAGAAAGTGAAAGTAGTTCTCCGAGAAATCAAGAAGTGAAAGACAGTAGTCTCACCACAGTAGACATATAGACTCCAATGACTATAAAGAGGGTCGTTAGAAGTAAAGTCGAACACTAAATAGGTCAGGACGTAAAGATACATGGGACGTATATTCAATTTATTCGTCCCACTGTCTTATGTCGGAACTGTATGAGGAAATGACTAAACCTTAGTCAGACAACAAGGTACAGGTCTAGATTAACAACGAAGAACTGGACGTATGTCTAAAGAGTCCTCCGTCCAGTCTACCAGAGTATAAGGGTAGAGCAAGTCTTAAAAGGTGTCAAATAACACTAGGTGTGTCAATTTCCGAAACCGTATCAGTTATTCCGTCTTCATCTAAAAAAAGACCTTGAAAGAACGAAAAAACTACTAGGCCTTACAACCGTTAAACTAGAGGCCAAGAAGACGGAAAAGATTTAGGTCGAACTTGTAGACCTTCAAGTCTCAAGCGTATGACAACTACGGGTCCAACCTCTTAAAACTCGTAATGAAACGATCATAGACGACGACGATGACGACGATTCAGCGAAGTTAGGACACGCTGAGACACGCTGGGGTGTCTGTCGTCGGGTGGTCCGAGGGGGGAGGGACCCTAAGAGGTCCGTTCTTGTGACCTCACCCAACGGTAAAGGAAGAGGTTACGTACTTTCACTTTTCACTTTCACTTCAGCGAGTCAACACAGGCTGAGAATCACTGGGGTACCTGACGTCGGATGGTCCGAGGAGGTAGGTACCCTAAAAGGTCCGTTCTCATGACTTCACCTCGTGGTAACGGAAGAGACGCGATCATAGACTCTACCCACGTTAACACACTATCAAACTCTAAGAAACCGTAACGGAAAGAAACCCTAACCTTACTTTTGACTGGAAAAGGTTAGGACACCGTGACGACTCAAAGGTTTAAACGACCGGATAACTCACGTCGTGAAAGTGTCGTAGTAGATAATCCTATACTTTGTTGAGTTGACTTTAAGGTAGTGGAGGTGATCGAAACAAGCATCACTACGGAGGATTCCGGGTCAACTGAAGTGTAAGGTCCTACAGACCGAGATCCACTCACTATTGTGGTAGCACTAATAGACCCATTACTTCTAGAAAAAAACATATCAAGAAGACACATAAGAACGGTGGAAAAGAATTATAAAAGACAAAGACAATCCAGGTATGGTAAAGACAGGAAATAGCTCGGACAGAAACGTATTTTATAACGGAACCATAGCGATTAAAAGAACTTCTATAGAGATCAGAAAGGATTAAGATATCAAAAGGAGATAAAGAAACGTAACTAGTGACTTCTTCCGAAAGAATGGAGACGAACGATAAGAAACCTTGAGAGGTAAGTTTACTCATATAGAAAGGAAAAGAGGAAACGGAAATCGAAGAGAAGGAAAGTGACGATAAACATTCCGGAGGAGTCTGTTGGTAAAACGGAAAAACGTAAAGAAAAAGTACCCCTACTACAACTAGTGACGGAGGACATGTTACAGTGTTTGAGATAGTCTAGATTAGGTAATTTAGATAAGCAGTGAAGGAGTCATATTAGTATACTCTAAACTGAATACAGTATGGACTCACCAGATCACCAAAAGGGATGACAGAATTTACGTCCAGACTTAAACCGTTATTCGTCAAGTACTAACTTCGGTATCAGTTGAGGGACAGAACAAAAACGATAAAAAGGGAATATAGGAAAAAAAAAAAAAAAGCCAACAACAATCATACAATTTAAAATAACTTACTAAAGAAAAACAAACAAACAAAATTACAATTCAGTTGAGACGATAGGACACTATTTAGGACGAACTTGTATAAAATCAGAAAAAACCCATATCAACCCAAACTAAAAGACTATGAAACAATTCATAATAAGTACTCTCTATAACGAGACTTGAAAAAGAAAAATTTCATAGAAACGGTCCAAAAGTCACGATTCAAATATGTCCGAATATTTTACTCAGTTTCTTACTCAGAAGGACGTTAAAAACTTTTTCAATATAATGTGTCGTATTCACGTTCGTTTCGTTCGAACCTGAACCACTGTCAAAGTCCAAACTTCCTAAACAATTGTTTTCTTCGGTGAGCAATATGTCTTTATTAAGATTATAAATTATCTCTAAATAGATAGAATGAAAATCATATGTTAGTAATTTTCTTTTCCCTTAGTTATAGATTATTTCTTAATAGAGAATGAAATGGATTTGTTAATAATTATCCTTTCTCTTCATCTTGTCGTTTCTTCTCATTCATGCATATGGTGGTTTAATCTAAAACTGGTTGTAGGTCTAAGTTTGTCTCGAACCTTCAGGTCACCGTGTCGTTATACCTCAGGGTCAACCCTCTTCCAGGACCGTCACCCAGGTGAGGTACCCACTCTAAAGTTTTACCTACAAACCTCCAAGGACTAATATTAGGGTCCGGTGTTTGAGTATAGTAGTTAAACGTACGTTAAACGTCGAGGTAAAATTATATATATCAATAAATAAAAATTATATTTAAATAAATAAAATTAACCCCAATTAATGAAATGTTCTAACATAACCAAAACGGTATGTAGTTGTACTTGGACGGTGTCCACGATAAACGTAACAGAACATTTAGAACCTTAAAATTCGGGACCCGTACGTTCAGTCCTTCGTTGTCAATCTTGACTTGTCCCCTTTTGCCTGACCGAGGTTTATCCTTTTCCTCATGCAGTTCCGACATATAACAGTGGGACGAATCAATTGAATATAAGTCTCATGTAGTACTCTTTGCGACCCGACCTACTTCGTGTTCAACCTTAGTTGTAACGGCCATCGTTATAGTTATTAGAGTCTATCCGTCTACTGTGGTGGGACTACCGTCTTTCATTTCTTGTTGATTTCTCGGAGAACTATGTTCACGTTCTCCTCTTACTTTTTCAACCGAATTTCGAGTTGTAAGTCTTTTGATTCTACTACCGTAGACCAGGGTAGTGAAGTACCCTTTATCTACCCCTTTGTCACTGTCTGAAATAGAAAATCCCGAGGGTTTAGTGACGTCTACCACTGTCGTAGGTACTTTAATTTTCTGAGAATGAGGAACCTTCTTTTCAATACTGGTTGGATCTGTCGTATAACTTTACTTCTCTATAATGAAACGGTCGTTTCCAGGCAGATCAGTTTCGATACCAACAAAGTCATTAGTACATACCTACACTCTCAACCTGATATTTCTTTGGACTCGTCACTTCTTAACTACGAAAACTTGACACGACAATCTCTTCTGAGAACACTCAGGAAACCTGACGTTCCTCTAGATTGGTCGAGTAGGATTTCCTTTACTCAGGACTTATAAATAATCTTCCTGACCACGACTTCGACTTTGAGATTATGAAACCGGTTGACTATGTTTCTTGACTGAGTAAACTTTTCTGGGACTACGTCCCTTTCTAACTTCCACCCTCCTCTTCCCTTACTGTCTCCTACTCTATCAACCTACCGTAGTGTCTGAGTTACCTGTACTCAAACTCATTCGAGGATCTCAATCACTACCTCTCCCTCCGGACCGCACACGTCAGGTAACCCAACGTTTCTCAGTTTGTACTGACTCACTGACTTGACTTGACTTGAGTTGAGTTGACTTAAGTCACCTCCGTCCTTTTTTTCGAGAAAATTTTAAGTTGTGTTTAAGTACCCCCTTTTTTTTTGTTTTGCAGAACCGTTTGATTCTTATGTCATTTTTTTTTAAAGGAAGTGAACAATTTTCCATAGGTACTTTTAGGACGTGGATTTTTAGTATGAATTTTTTCTAATCATTCGAAAATTAACTAAAATTGAAAAGGGGTTCCTTCCCGTCTTTTATCTTACGACAAAAAATGGTGAAATAAGTAAAATTACCCTTTTTAATATAATAAAATATATCCAGTTTTTCAGCCTTTTTTAATAATTTTTCGTTAAATGTTATCAGGGTAGTTGTGTTTCAAGAATCCTTATAAAGACAGTGTCCTGTAGATTAGTAAGTTTTAATCTATGTCTTTGTTTGTTTGTTTTTTTTAGTAACGGTTCTACATCGGGTCTTCTGGATTTTATCCCTTTCATTTAAGTATCCAATTTATTATATTATGTCAATTCTTCCGTTAATAGGACTTTACTTCGTTGTTTTAAAAAACAGTTTTAAGGTCGTTAAAAAACTCGTCCAACTTTCGACTAAGAGTTTATATATACCTTTACATTTCTTGAAAATATATTGACATATATTTACTTTCACTTTCACAATCAACGAGTAAGTACAGGTCGAACAACACTAGGGTAACTGGCAGGGGTAGTCCGAGGAGACAGGAACCCTAAGAGGTCCGTTCTGATGACCTCACCAAACGATAAAGGAAGAGGTACCTTAGAAGGGTTGGGTCCCTGACTTGAGTCCAGAGATGTGACGTCCGTCTGAAAAAGAGTAGACTAGGTGGTCCTTTCAGGATACCTTGTGGTCTATTGGTTTCGTTAGTATATGTATAACGTACCTTATACAACGATGACGACAACAAATCAACGAGTCAGTACAGGTTGACAAAACGTTGGGGTAGCTGATATATCGGGTGGTCCGAGGAGACAGGTATCCTAAAGGGTCCGTTCTTATGGACTCACCCGACGGTAAGGGAAGAGGTCCCTTAGAAGGGTTGGGTCCCTCGTTCGGGAACAGAGGACGTAACCGTCTACCTAAGAAAAGGT
This sequence comes from Capra ibex, assembly GCA_006410555.1. Classification (NCBI taxonomy): domain Eukaryota; kingdom Metazoa; phylum Chordata; class Mammalia; order Artiodactyla; family Bovidae; genus Capra; species Capra ibex. The sequence continues at coordinate 26,278,340 of SJYO01018169.1, read as the reverse complement.
GACTTGGTAGTCCCTTTTGGACATTACACATATTATATGACACATACATAAAATTCTACTTATCTCAACCAATTGAATGTGAGTTAAAATGCTAAAGATATTTATGTGTCCTTAGTTTTAACCGACTATAATACTTCTTCTCTTATATATTTAACTACTGTCCATATCTCTCAGACCTTTATCTGGGTGGACATACACAAATTGAATAAAATGTATGTCTATGGTTCTGTTGAGTCACCCATACCTTACGGAAAAGTTGTCTGATACGACCTAGTTACCCTAAAGGTAAAACCCTTTTACTTTATTTCTCGTGGTAGAGACCGAATTGTGATATTTCTTTTTAATTGAAGTTCCCTTTGTATATTAATTTACAGTATGAAATTAATTGTCTTTCAGATTTACTTTGATCTTTTAATGGTACTAGAACTCCACCTTTACAAAGAATACGTATTAAATTTTTAAGTTTTATACTCTCCTTTTAACTATTTAACCCGAAATTTTGTACAACGAGAAATTTTCTTTGGAATTCCCTTGATTTTCCGTTCGGTTCTCCCTTACTATAAGTACTATGTGTCTAGTCTGTCTTCTGGACATAGGTCTTATATTCTTACCAAAATACTAAGTTAGTGAGTTTTCAGTCAATATCTTTAAGTTTAATTTTGGTATCCGACTCTTTTGTTATGTGTGACTAATCCATACATTGATTTTATCCTGACCAGTTTAGTTCGTAACAACTCTGATAAAACGTTGACCTTACGAGTGTGTGACGACCTCATTTGAATTTTACCATGTAGTGGACCCTTTCGTCAAACCTTAAAAGAACTTTTCACTTTGTATGTGTTTGGGTCATTGTGTCAAGAAGTTAAGGATTCATAAATAGATTCTGTGTACTTTTGTAGATCTCTTTCAGAACAAGTATTTACAAGAATCGTTGAATAAGTATCATCGGTTTTAGACCTTTGTTGGGTTTACAGATAAAATACCCCCTTTTTTTTAATACTGTGGAAGTATATTACCTTATAATAAAATTTTGTTCGTCCTTACTTAATATCCAACATATGTCACTATACTTACTCTGAGTCTTAATAATGTGACTCAACTCCTACAGTCCAATTTTTTCTCCCGTATGATATACTAAAAATAATATATTGTAAACTCTTTTATATTAGATTATTCTCATTGACTTACGTGTAGTCACCGACGGACGTCTACCTCGACCTCCCTCCCTACCTATTTCCCCCAGAGAGCCTTCTAGTACCCCTTCTAAGTGTTCTACTACCACACTATCTGAATATGTCTACCGTTTTGACTCGTTTCATACGTAAAATGTATACATGTGAAATATCATGAAGTTAATGTGGACTTATTTCTTTCTTTCCTTTTATCTACTCTATTTATCTTTCCCCGAAGAGATCTTTATCTTTCCCATCGAGTCTACCATTTCTTAGACGGACGTTACGTCCTCTACACTCAAGTCAGGGACCCAACCTTTCTAAGGGACCTCATCCTGTACCGTTGTCTGAGGTCATAAGTACGGACCTCTTAAGGTACCTGTCTCCTCGGAGTATGTCTCGTTGATTGTGTGTAATCTATCTACTATTTATTAATCTATCATCTATTAATCTACCTACCTATATATCTACTAATCTACCTATATATCAAGTCAGCGAGTCAGTCCAGGTTGAGAAACACTGGAGTGTCTGACATCGTGTGGTCCGTAGGAACACATAGTGGTTGAGGACTTTGAACGAGTTTGAGTACAGGTAACTCAACCACTACGGTAGGTTACTAAAGTAGAAGACAACAGGGGAAGAGGAGGACGGAAGTTAAAGCGGGTCGTAGTCCTAGAAAAGATTACTCAGTCAATAAACTTATTCCACCGGTTCCATAACCTCGAAGTCGAAGTCGTAGTCAGGAAGGTTACTTATAAGTCCTGATTAAAGGAAATCCTACCTCACCAACCTAGAGGAATGTCAGGTTTCCTGAGAGTTCTCAGAAACGGTTATGGTGTCAACTTTTCGTAGTTAAGAAGTGACGAGTCGAAAGAAATACCAGGTTGAGAGTCGAGGTGTGTACTGATGACCTTTTTGGTATCGAAACTGATCTACCTGGAAACAACTTTTTTATTATAGAGACAAAAAAAATTATATGACAGATCAAAACAGTATCGAAAAGAAGGTTTCTCGTCCACAGAAAATTAAAGTTCCGACGACAGTGGTAGACGTTACTAAAACTTCAGTTTATTTTACTTCAGACAGTGACAAAGACAACAAAGGGGTAGGTAAACGGTACTTCACTACCCTGTCCTACGGAAACTGAATCAAAAGACTTATACTCAAAATTCGGTCGCAAAAGAGAGGAGAAAGTGAAAGTAGTTCTCCGAGAAATTCAGGAGAAGCGAAAGACGGTATTCCCACCACAGTAGACGTATAACTATAAAGAGGGTCGTTAGAACTAAGGTCGAACACGAAGTAGGTCGGGTCGAAAAGAGTACTACATGAGAACGTATATTCAATTTATTCGTCCCACTGTTGTATGTCGGAACTGGATCAGGAAAGACCTAAATCTTGGTCAGGTAACAAGGTACAGACTAAGATTGACAAGGAAAAACTGAACGTATTTCTAAAGAGTCCTCCGTCCATTTCCACGAAGATCACCTTTATGGTCTACGTTAGGTCCGGTCTGAACTCCCTACGTTCCACGCACAAGGGGGAAGACCCTCTTTCTTGTCCTGTTAAGTGGACATCGACGAACAAACGGAGAGACAAAAAGACTTTGGAGGTTTGTGACCGACCCAGATGTGAGTGAGAATAGGTAGAGACCCGGGATGACCTTCGGAGTCACTCCTTAAGTATTCTACCGTCTCGTCTTCCTACACGCAAGTAGAAGAGGACACTCTTGAGTTTTTGACGTGTATTGGCGATTGTTGGTAGTTGTCCTCTTATAACTCAGCGTGGTTTTTTTCTATGGGGTGTAGGTTCGTCCCATTTTCTCTTCGGGATTTTTCCACTATCTTCCCCGTTTTAGTACAAATCTTAGTTTGGGGTGTGGATGGTCTCTGGGAGCCTCCCGAGTTTGATTTCGAATACACGTCGTTCTCGGTCCCTGAGATGTTCTCTGACTCGGTATGGACGGAAACTTTACCTATATATGTACCTATCGATTAATTTATTTGTCCATCTATTCATCCATCTATCTGTCTGTCTCTGACTACTCTCTCTTTCCCTTTGAAATACCTTTTATAATTTGTAATTTACTTTGTAATAGAAAAGGGAACACCCAAACATCCGTGTACATGACTATCCGTATTGTTTCTTCTGAGTTTAAAAGATCCTTTCACTTCTTTTTATATACTAAATTTCAATTTCTTTAATGTTAAATTATAGCGTACACTTTATGATTAATCTTTTCTATGTTCGTGGTCATACAAGTGACACCGTAATAAATGTTATGTGTTTTGTCCCTTCGTTGGGTCACAGATAACTGTCTACCTACTCATTCTTTGTACAACATATATGTCACCTTATAATAAGTTGGTATTTCTTTTAATTTAGAACGGTGAACTCTGTATCCGCTCGGATCTCTCTTAATACGATTCACTTTATTCAGTCCGTCTTCTTCTGTTTGTGACATACTATAGTGAATGTACACCTTAGATTTTTGTTTTGTTTACCTGTTTTTATTATTCTCTTTGTCCTTAGTATCTATGTCTTTTATTTATCCACCAAGGGTCCCCCCTCCCCACCTCCCTCCTTTCTTTATCCACTCCCTCTAATTCCCTATGTTCGAAGATCAACGTTTTATTTAAGTAATATCCATACTTTGTTTTCCACACCCCTTATACCAGTTATTCATATAGTAAACTATATTTTGTTATTGATTGTATTACATTTATTTGATATAGAGTTTTGTTTGAGTTTTTTCTGGTCTATACACCATTGGTCTCCGTCCCCTCACCTCCGTTTAACCTACTTCTACTAGTTTCTATGTTTGAAGGTCAATATTTTATTCATTCGTGATCCCGAAGGATCCATTACGATTACAATTTCTTAGGTAGACGTTTACGTCCTCTGTGTTCCCTGTATTCAAACTAGGGGCCCAGACCTTCTGGAAGACGGTTATCCCTTACCGTTGGGTAAGGTCATAAGAACGGACCTTTTAAGATACCTGTCTTCTCGGACCACACGATGTCAAGTGTCTCGACACTTCTCAGTCTGTGTTGAGTCGTGTTTGTGTGTAGACACAATGATTGGGTCCCTACATTACATGTTATACTATTCATAATAATTGTGATCTTCCAGTTACGATTTCTTACAAGTTTGATGGTGTACTAACTCAAGTCGACGATCGTTCCAATACGAGTTTTAGGAAGTTCAACTGAAGTCGTCATACATTTGGTTCTTGAAAGTCTACATGTTCGACCTAAATCTTTTCTGTCTCCTTTGTCTCTAGTTTAACTGTCGTAAGTCACCTAGTATCTCTTTCGTTCTCTTAAGTTCTTTTTATAGATGAAGACGAAGTAACTGATACGATTTCGGAAACACCTAGTGTTGTTTAACACCTTTTATGAACTTCTCTACTCTCATGGTCAGTTAGAATGAACAGAGGGTTCTTTGGACATACACCCAGTTTTTGTTGTCAATCTTACTCTGTACTTTGTTGACTGACAAAGTTTTAACCGTTTCCTCATACTGTTCCGACATATAACAGTGGAACGAATAAATTTAAGAAACGTCTCATGTAGTACGTTTTACGGTCCGACCTACTTCGTGTTCAATCTTAGTTCTGACCGTCCTCTTTATAGTTATTGGAGTCTATACGTCTGTATGGTTAGATTACCTCCTTCACTTCTCCTTGATTTCCCGAAGAACTCCCGATTTCAACCGAACCTTGAGTTGTAACTTTTTTTTTGTTTGATTCTAGTACCGTAGACTACGGTAGTGAAGTACCGTTTATCTTCCTCTGTTTCACCTTCGGTTCTGTCTAAAATAAAGAACCCGAGGTTTTAGTGACACTTGTCACTGACGTCGGTACTTTAATTTTCTACAAAGTAGAAACCTTCCTTTCGATATTGTTTGGATCTGTCGTATAATTTTTTGTCTCTATAGTCAAACGACTGTTTCCATGTATATCAGTTTCGATACCGAAAAGGTCATCAGTACATAACTACACTCTCAACCTGGAATTTCTCCCGACTCGTGGCTTCTTAACTACGAAAGTTTAACACCACTTTTTGTGAACTTAACGTTCCTCTAATTTGGTCAGTTAGGATTTCCTTTAGTTGAGACCTATAAGTACCCTTCCTGACTACAACTTCGAAGTTATGAAAATGGTGGACTACGTTTTTCGACTGAGTAACCTTTTCTAGGACTACGACCCTTTCTAACTTACGTTTTCTTCACTCGTCGTCTCCTACTTTACCAATCTATCGTAGTGACTGAGTTACCTTTACTTAAACTTGTTTGAGACCCTCTGTCACTCCCTGTACCTCTCGGACCACACGACGTCAGGTACAACAGTCTCTCAACCTGTACTGAATCGCTAACTTGTTGTTGTTGTATACTATCTACTTTCAATTCTCTCATTTAGGATTTACTAAAATAGTGTTCTTTTTTTAAGACAAACGATTAAAAATATATATTTTAATTCGTTTATTTTAACGATATATATACTCTATTATTTACAAGTGATTTAAACGTCATTAGTGAAACACTATATACATTTAGTAGTAATACAACGTGTAGAATTTAAGTATGTCATGAGATACAATTATAATAGAGTAATTTTGACTTTCCTTTTGTCCTTTTACGACATATATTGGTAACCCTTCACAATGTCTCCAACAACGTTACCACACACGATTCAGTGAAGTCAGAACAGACTGAGAAACGTCGAGATACCTGACATCGGACGGTCCGACGAGACAGACACACTAAGAGGTCCGTTCTTATACCTCACCCAAGTAAACGTGAGGACGTCGTCTAGAAGGGGTGGGTCCCTACCTTGAAGATATAGAGTACAGAGGACATAACCGTCCACCCAAGAAATGGTGATCGTGATGGACCCTTCGAGTCTTCTCTCAAATGTCATTCTCATCTAATAACCATCATAAACCACCTACAAGAAAAATCCCTCAAGGTTTTCAATCTGTGTTAAGAGGTCCTCTGTGTCAAGAGGTCTTCTGTACTAAGAGGTCCGTTCTTATGACCTCACCCATCGGTAAGGGAAGAGGTCTCCTAGCAGGTCCGGGTCCCTTGTTCAGACCCAGAGGACGTAACGTCCTCCTAAGAAATGACAGACTCGGTAGTTCCTTCGGGTCTAACGTTACCATCTTTACGTTTTTACCCTTACCTATACTCACATTTCATCGAACTTGTCTAGAACCTTTAGTAAATCAACAGTGTCACCCCTCTCAAACGAAGTGTTGTTTTTCTTTTAAAGTTTTGTAGAACCTACTGGAATTTTTAACATTGCGACATCTCTCTTAGTCTCTAAATACTCTTTTGTAGACCAAGTCACCTCTGTACATCCAAACCTTGTTACCTTATCTCTAAAACATTGTAGATTCATATACCGAATAATCTATGAACTCCCTTCTCCAGTCTCAACTTCCATAAATAACCCTTTGTCATGAACTTATAGACTGATTTTGTACCCATTATCACTACTCCATAGGAAGAGATATAGTTATAAGAGGAAAAGGAAATTAAAAGTTTCACGGATCATTCGTTATCAAAGTCACTTCTCTACTTTGTTTTTAAAATATCTTATATGGGATTGTACAAAGTCGTTTAAGATGACTTTTGTCTCGTGGTGAAGTGTCCTATCGAGTTCTAACGAAACGAAGTTTCAAAGAGAGTCTTACTTTATTAAGGTAAGTCGGGAAGCAAAGTCTAAGTAGACCACAATGTTGTCATTCCCCTAATAATACAATTTCTATAGTAGTAAGTGATACCGTGTGATAACTCAAGTTCCGACAGTCTCTGTTGTTTTTGATAGACTAAGATTATTTTTATTTTGGAATGGTGAAGTAAGGATAGTACTGACGCGTCCTGTATTTTGTAACCGAAACAACTTTACAGATGTCCTGTTATTTTATAATTTAGTAGTGAGATATTATAGATCCGGTAAAAGTCAATTGGATACATCTTTTTCTCTCAAATTTCCTTTGTGAACACTTAAGAAAAGAACAAACGAGGGTGTGACTCGTCTCCGAACGGTCGACTACCCACAAGGGTAGGGACATCGAAAGAACTCTCGTCAGGTCTCTAACTACCCTGTCTTATGTAGACGACTCGATGACTCTCGGGATGTCTATTACAGAGTGAGTTCTGTCTTTGAGACTTTTGTTTGAACTTGTTATCTAGGAAAATATTTACACGAGTAATAGAAATTTTCACACGGAAACTACCTCACTATGCCTTCTTTACGTGAATAAAAAATAAATGAAAATTTTAAAAATAACCTCACATCAACTAAATGTTAAAACACAATCAAAGACGATATGTCGGTTCACCTAGTCAATATGGATATGTATATAGATGAAAAAATCTAATATAAAGATATATCCAGTAATGTTTCATGACTTGTCTCAAAGGACACGACAAGTCACCCAGGACTTATCCAATGTGTAAAATATATATCATCTTTACATAATTTTTTTTTTTGTGACATGTTGAAGGACCTACTCATACAGTATAAAAGATAAGGGTGAAGTCAGGAATAATAAGAATGCCTGTATTTCTCCCAACCCCACCTCTGTCCTAAATTTTTGGACGGAACCTACCAAAATAAAATTTTATTACTTTCATGAAATTACAAGAAGTTTAGTAACAAAGGGAGTTCCAGAAATCCCATATCATCTATCGATATGGGTAGACGTTGACAGAGGTTCCTGACCTTTGGTGAATGTCAAAGATTACGACGTCAAATTAGAAGTGATCGGATCCGTAGTAACGATAAGTTTCCCCTCGAGATTTGAAGTTTTGTCAAAAGGTTGAATACTGTGTCAATACTAATATACTCTTGTTAAGTGAATAAAGACGTCAGGGGTAATGACGGAAACTTGTCGATAAATCTTTTGTCATACCCGCCCTTCTAACGAAATAGAACCCTTTTTTTTTACGGAACGTGTACTATACTTGTTAGAAAGTGTTACAGATGGTTATTTATTTGTAACATGTGTTGATAAAGGGTTCATTGAGTCACTATTTCGGTGGTTACGGTCTCTACACCCAAGTTATAGACCCAGTCCTTCTAAGGGACCTCTTCCCGTTCAGTTGGGTGAAAGTCCTTTTAGCACACCTGTCTCCTCGGACTGTCCGATGTCAGGTACCCGAGTGTTTCTCAACCCGTACTGACTTCACTGACTCGTACGCGTGTACATATTATTAGTAAAAGTATCTTATAGATGACATATTTACCACTTCGTCTATTTAATCGTTCAAGAAATGCTCGACACCTGTGCCATTTCTATTTTCCTAATTTTGAAATCAATAATCGTTTTTCTTGTTTACGGTGTCCCTAGGGTCCTAGATACTATGAGACACCGAAACTGTTTATAGAAGTAGAGAGACCCAGGGTTAAAAAAAACAAAAAGTCCAGTTCAAACACCGAATATCCTACGGATTCTAGTAAAAGTCAGTATTATGAATGTTGGGGGTACTAAGACTTAGTGAAATACACTTTTACACAACAACAACAACAACAAATCATCAAGTCAGTACAGGTTAATAAACGTTGGAGTACCCGACGTCGGGTGGTTCGAAGAAACAGGTGTCCTAAAAGGGTCGTTTTTATGACCTTACCGAACCGTAAAGGAAGAGGTCCCCTATAAGGACCGGGTCCCTGACGTACCCGTCCACCTAAGAAATGGTAAGTCGGTGGACCCTTCGAGTTCTTGACTCATTTCTCTTATTCTCTCATTATGGTTATAATTTCTTATCCTAAACAAGTGAAGTAAATGAAACTCTATTATAGTGACCAGGATTTTATTTTAGGTATGAAGGAGAGGAATCATGAAATAACTGATCGAGGGGAAGTCACGTCCGACTGAGGAATCCAGAAATAACTTCCTGACCAACAAGTAAAGGGTTTCCAGGAACTGAAAGATCGTTATTCCTACTGGATCCCTTTAAAAATCCTCTTCCGTTACCGTTGGGTGAGGTCATGAGAACGGACCTTTTAGGGTACCTACCTCCTCGGACCACCTGACGTCAGGTACCTCAGCGATTCTCAGTCTGTGCTGACTCGTTGAAGTGAAAGTAAAAAGTGAAAGTACGTAACCTCTTCCTTTACTGTTGAGTGAGGTCACAAGAACGGACCTCTTAGAGTCCCTACTCCCTCGGACTACCCGACGGCAGATACCCGAGCGTGTCTCAACCTGTGTTGACTTCACTGAATTGTCGTCATCGTCGTCGTCCCTTTAAAAATTTGTTTACTAAAAATCTTTAACATACTCCCACAAGAAAAATTCCCAGAAGGGACAATCGAATCGACCATTTCTTAGGCGGACGTTACATCCTCTGGGGCCAAGTTAGAGACTCAGTCCTTCTAAGGGGACCTCTTCCCTATCCGATGGGTGAGGTTATAACAACCCGAAGGGACCACCGAGTATTCTATTTCTTAAGTGGACGTTACGCCCTCTGGACCCAAGTCAGGGACCCAACCTTTTTAGACCCTATAAAAGGTGCTTCAGAGACTCTATCCTGGTGTAGCAGTAGTAAACAGTAAGGAGGATTACTACGGGTTCCCCTTTTAAGTCGGGTCAATACTGTTGACGTCCAAAACCCCCAGTTTATTTGAACGATGAGAGTAAAATATAAAACATTCCACACAGAATATATAAGAAGAGAGGGGTCTAGACGTCTTAACCATTTTAAGAATTGAAACTCCAATACGTCCTAATCCTCTCTTTCACAGGGGTAGTCCTAATTATCTTTTCACAAGGTCGTTTCCACAAACAACAGAAACAACTGAAGGTACTGAAACTTGGATGGCGAGCTAGATGCCAAAGGACATAAAGATCCCCTTTCTGGGATGGACTTCACCTACAGTCACGATTAATCGTCGGTATGTTTATTCTACAAAGTTACTGTGTAATAGGATTGATCACGGGTTAATACGATTTGAGAAAGGTGAACTTCTTAAGTTCTCGTAGTAAATGACACGATTAGTATGTTATAAGATATGATAAATTTAAAGAAAGAGAAAAACTGATAACCCGGTGATAATTAAGTAAGTCCATTTATACTTGGTATAAAAATCGTTTAAACATGGGTAAATTGATACCCTAAAGAAACCAATGTAAGACTAATAATGATTAGTGGTAACATTAAACTTCATAATGATGTAACGTTTCTTAATGTTTAAATACAGAAAAGGATTTACCTTTTCAACTATGAATATCCCAATGTAAGAAAGTAAAATTGAACATAAATATGACAATCTACCGAAGGGGTCACAGGTTCACCATTTTTTTATTTATTTATTTATTTTGGGACTTTAAGTCCTCTGTGTCCTCTACACCCAAGGTAGGCACTCAACTCTTCTAGGGGACCTCCTCTTTTACTGTTGGGTGAGGTCATAAGAACAGACCTCTTTGGGTACCTGTCTTACCTGACCACTTGATGCCAGATACTCTAGTGTTTCTCAACCTGTTCCAATACACTGACTCGTGGAATATCAATCTATATATTTTACGTACAACGATAATTCGATTTATTATTTTCCTTGGATGGTCATTCGAATTATAATCTAAAATGGTCGAAACATCTTAGATAAAGACACACGGGGACGGTCGAGTACTAGAACAGAGGAAAGTCCCTATTTGTGGTAAGACTATACGAAATAGAAGAGGATAAAAGAAAAACGAATTTTTTTGTATTAACCTTGTGTGGATCGTATACGACATACATAGGGGTATATCTTCATGAGTTTTCCTGTCGTCATAAGATTTAATTCTTACCCTGTGTGTACCCCTATTTCTCTAATAAATTTTATGGTACGGAAAATTCGTTAAATATAGGGATACTTATAGTTCAGGGTCACATTGTCTGAAATTTTAGATCAATTCCGGTTTTCATGTTCGGTTAAAGATTATTAAAGATTTTATCAAGTAAGATAACTGGACTTTTACAGGATATAAGAGGTCAAAACGATGATATGAAATCCTTGTTATATACATGGTATAAAAATTTTACAAAAGAAGTAGAATTTCTGAGTTCTTTGTAGATTTCTTTATCAATATAATTGTTATGGGCCCTAAGATAAATAGATGATACCTCTGCACACACAAAAGTTTCAAAATATAAATGAAGAAATCCCATTCAAAGAGATTCACTCTAATAGTATCCACTCTATGTACACTGTAAACCTATGTATCTGTAAACCTATGTATAACAAATTAATGGAGGTCTTTTTACACTTCTCGGGTGGTTGAAATGTGACGTAAACAAAAGTGATCTTTGAGACTTAGGGAATGGCAATGACTGGTAATTATACATCTCATACATGAACAGGTTTAAGGGTAACTAAACAAGTTGAAAAAGACTAACAAAAGTGTCCTTATATATTTAAGTATAAAACGGTATACGGAAAAATAAGGTATTAGTAGTTTGGACCCAGAGGACGTGACGTCCGTCGAAAAATAGTAGACTCGGTGGTCCTTTCGTGGTTATAAATATTTAATTTGGTAAAAATACGTGAATAAGTTTTTACCTAAAATTAGTTTATTACACATTAATTAGGTATAGATAAGAAATGATTGACAAATATAAACTTTGGTCAAACGAGAGACAAACGAACCTAAAAGATAAAATAACCAAACATAAAAAAAATTTACATAATGAAGGTGTTTATATTCGTTGTACCTTATAATTTCGTTAGTGGATCAAATTGGTTTTGGAAAGAAACTTTATAAGTGTTATAGTTTCTTCCCATTTTGATATTAGGTATATCATAGTGAATAATCTATATAACAAGTTTAAAAGTATATACGTAAATTTTAAGACGAGTATTAGTTAATACTTTTATTCAATATTATGATTGTTCATAATGTAAACAGGTTCAAAGTCGATGAAATTGGTAAGACAAAACGTTTAGAGGCTTAATTCATATGTACAACCTTTCATCTTTCTACCACTACTAAAAGTTACCGACTGGAACACTAATTTATAGGTAGTGACGTCTCTTTGGGTCTATCTGAATTTTCTCTTACAAATAGTTTTCTTACAAAGACACGTGTCTTTCTAGTAGAATTTCATTATAGGTTGGAAGGTTTTATCAACCTTCTTTGTTTTACGTGGGACTCTAAACCCTCCTTCTTGATAATAAAGATGAATTTTTACACACTCAATGATTAACATAAGGTTGGAGTTTTACTAGTATTAAAGTCACTTTAAATTATATCGTAAGTTAATATCAACATTAAAATAATAGTTAGTTACACATTCAGAGGGAAAGGTGAATAGGGGTGTAGAGGTAGAGGTTGGAGACTTCCCTTTTCGATTTATCAACTACGTTAATATATCTATTAAACTCATTTTTTTATTTAAAAGGTAAGAGGACTCGACTTTAATACACGTCAAAAGAATATTTTTATTTTAGTCTACAAAGAAACTAGTGAATTTATAGACATTTTATTAATTTTAGAAATTTAAAGTGAAATAAGATCAGAAAACTTTACTTGGTTCTCTAGACTCCTTGACTTTTAAAGAGAAAATTGACTATGACTCACCTCAGACGTTTCGTTCACGAAGTCTCTTTAAATTTTTTTCTTACATAAAGTTTCCCAAACCCCTTGTCCCGGAGAGGTTCCTGTCAATCGTCTTAAACTCTTTTCTTTTTGTTTTACAAAACTAGTTCGTGGTCCTGTACACCAAAAGTCGTTTTCTTGGACAACCTACAACACCCAACTCCCCCCTCGTTTCCTCGGTAGACGTCAAGGTCCCATTTCTACACTTCCCAAGTACGACTTCTTGAATCCACATTGAGTCCTGGTTACCAGAGTCCTGGTTAAACGGACAGGACTCTCACAAAGGACCTTAATTTGTGACTCCTTTTCATACACAGAAGGTGATGTGTCACTCTTTAATACCTCCTTCCCTATATGTTACTTTCTTCCTTTAGATCACACCGACCTGTCATCCGTTTCTCCTCTGCTATACTTCTTCGAAGTTATTTTAGTAGTTCAATGGACGGTAAGTACATCGACCCTTATTTTATAATCTGAAGTTTCGTCTGGTTCAATCTTCCTTTTTATTTTTTTCTAAAAGTCACTGATGTGAAATCTCTACTTTTTCGATTTCGTGTTTCTGGAGTACCCTATAAACATTCTAGGGAAGACTCACTAAAACCTTCTCAGTTGCACTTAATAAGGATCTACATACCATTCAAACACTAGTAAAAGTCTTACTAAAAATTTCAATGTGGTATGACACATTGGTAGTCTAAAAACTTTTACCTTTATTTGATAGTATCGTCACGAAAACGTAAGACGGAACAAGTATTAGAATTATTTTCAAATAAATCTACAGTTGTAGGACGCACAACTTTATCTATATGTTACAGTTGATCTATGAAGTCTTTGAAACAACCCTTTCTTAGACATCTTTTTAATTTGACGGTTTCGTCCTTTTTTTAAATAAAACTTTCAGTTTTGTCTTCTAGTGTCATCGTAATAGTAGTAAATGACAATTAAAATACACTGTCCATTATGTGGAATTAGTGAATGAAATACTAGGATATACAACACTACTCACACAGTTTGTCTTCTTCTCCAAAAATTTTTATGTAGACCATTCTCGACTACTGACAGTAGAAAGTCTTATTATTATCACTTCCCATAATATAAAAGAATCTTAATATAATGAATTGTAAAGTTAAGTAGATTTGTCTGTCAACATTTTTACGATTGTAGAAGTTATCGATATAAAAAAAGGAGGTTTATTAGAGTTCTTGAAATTTATAAACGGAAGTCACATTTTTTATCATTCAAATTCACCTTAGGTTGAAATGAGGAAGTCTTGATCGTATATGATAGACCGTAAAGTAAGACAAAGTAAGTAAAGAAATAGGACGGTGTGTAAAAACAAAATAGAGATTTATTTTATCGATATACAAAAGTTTTCACACAGAGCAACTTTAAGTGTTCGTAAAAGAGACTCTTTCCTCGGTACTTCAAGTACTAGGAACTAGGAACGAAAAGGAGACTTTTCAAGGTAGTAAGTCACTAGTTTTATTTGCAGTTCCTGAACTCAACAAAAGGCCATGGGCAAACAGGTTTAAGACGGAATAAAAGGACACCGTTTCAGATCGAGATGATATAAACGAATAGTACGATGAAATTTACAAGAAAAACAAACTTAATTACGTTTGTGTATCAAACTCATAAAATTAAAATACTAAAAATTCTATTTCTCGGCAGAAATCGGTGAAAGGAATAGGACTTAAAGACGAAAGGATCTTCATTGACAAACGTTGACAAAAATTCTCTAACACAACTTTAAATCAATCTTAGAGATTTTTTGTACGAACGTGCCCATGAAAAAAGGAAACATTCAAAATCCGTAGTAAATATGCAAAGGGTTATATCTTTATTCTTACACCAGAAGAAGTAGAGGAGTCAGGTCTATAATGTCAGGGGTTTATAAATAGGAAAATTTCACGATATTGATAAGTACCTCATCGTAAATTATAAATGTAATAATATTGATAAGAGACCACCGAGTCTGCCATTTCACAGACAGATGTTACACTCTCTGGACCCAAGCTAGGGACCCAACCCTTCTAAGGGACCTCTTCCTTTACCGTTGGGTGAGGTCATGAGAACGGAACTTTTAGGGTACCTGCCTCCTCGAACCACGACCGATGATAGGTACCCCAACGTTTCTCAGCCCGTGCTGACTCGCTGAACTGAAAGTGAAACTGAAAGTAGGTATGTTTACTCAGTACTTGATAAAAGACAATAGAAGAAAAGGACTTCTCATAAAACGTAAGGAATCTTAATTAATACAAAAAAAGGGAATCATATATTATAGGAACTTTAAGTTTGGAGTTAAGAAAGGTTAGTATATTTAAGGAGAGTTATTCAAGTTTCTCTATAACATGGTTTAAGTAGAAGGACGTCTTTGTGAGAATTGAAAGAAAGACAGGGTTAAAAAGGACCCGGTCTAGAGGGAAAAAGTCGTAGTTGGACCATTAAGGGAAGTGGAAAGAGACAACAACGAAGTTCTTCACTTTCCGTTCCCTCTTTCCCTTTTTATATGGGTTGACTTACGTCCCAAGGTCCCTTATCGTTACTTTCTATTCTTGCGGAAGGATTCACTTGTTACTTTTCTTTATCTCCTTTTGTTACCTTACCATTTTCGATCTCTATAGAAATTCTTTTAACCTCTATGATTATAGTTCCCTTATAAAGTACGTTTCTACCCGTGTTATTTCCTTTTTTTCTAACATTCCTCGATTCTCTTCGACTTCTCTCATTCTTCTCCACCGTTCTAATGTGTCTTCTTGATATGTTTTTTCCAGAGTTACTGTGTCTATTGGTCCTGTCACACCAGTGAGCGGATCTTGGTCTGTAGGACCTTACAATCAGTTCACCTAGAATCTTTCGTAATGATGTTTTGATTACCTTCACTACCCTAAGGACGACTCGATAAACTTAACATTTTCTACTACGACATTTACACCACTTTAGTTATACAGTCGTTTAAACCTTTTGAGTCGTTACCAGTTTCCTAACCTTTTGAAGTCAAAAGTAAGGTCAGGGTTTCTTCCCGTTACTGTTACTTATAAGTTCGATAGTATGTTAACGTAAGTAAAGTGTACGAGGGTTTCATTACGAGTTTTAGGAAGTTCGATCTGAAGTTGTCATGCATTTGGTTCTTGAAGGTCTACATGTTCGACCTAAATCTTTTCCATCTCCTTGGTCTTTAGTTTAGCGGTTGTAGTCAACCTAGTATCTGTTTCGTTCCTTTAAGGTCTTTTAATAGATGAAGACAAAGTAACTGACACAAATAGTGTTGTTTGACCTTTTAAGAATTTCTCTACTCTCATGGACGGAGGACTCTTTGAACATACGTCTAGTTCTTCGTTGTCAATCTTAGTCTGTACCTTGTTGGTTGAACAAGTTTTAACCCTCTCTTTATGTACTTCCGATATATAACAGTAGGACTAATAAATTGAACTCCTCCACAGAATTACAAAGATCGAACATGTCACAACCCAGACAAAAAAAAAAGAATAATTTTACACAGTTTTAAACAAGATGTAATTAACACTACTATTTACAAAAGAATTAAAATAATACACTATATAGTACAAACGACTAAAGAAAAACATACATACAACTTGGTAGAAACGTAAGGATTCCCCTTTTTTTTTTGGGAGAGGTAGTACCATATATCAGTTAAACAATACGAATACCTAAGTCAAACGATCATGAAACAACTCCTAAAAACGTAGATATAAACAAAGACACAAAAAAAGGATAGGCTATTTCAACTTGTCCTACCGATATCACTAAATCTCAACTCATAAAAGGAAGGGAACTCAGTCAATCCGACACTATTATGGGGTCGTCCAATCCGAGACCAATTGATCGAAGAGAACTCCTATCCGAAACAATTCTCCCCGTGTCACTACACCTCTTAAAGGAGGGAGTCGGGTGGTGGTATGTTGGTTTTCGTAAAAAGAGACTATCAATGATACCCTTGGACCAGTGTGAGGACTTCTGCTTAGAGTTTGTAACAACAACAAGTGAGTCATATAGCACAAGTTAAGAAACGTAGGGGTACCTGACGTCGTAAGGTTCGAAGGGGTAGGAAGTGATAGAGGGTTTCAAACGAGTTTAAGTACAGGTAACTCAGTTACTACGGTAGGTTGATAGAGTAAGAGACAGTGGGGAAGAGAACGGGAGTCAGAAAGGGTCATAGTCCCAGAAAAGGTTACTCAGTCGAAAAACCTAGTCTACCGGTTTCATAACCTTAAAGTCGAAGTTGTAGTCAGGAAGGTTACTTATAAGTACCAACTAGAGGACATCCTAACTAATCAAACTAGAGGAACGACAGATTCCCTGAGTCTTCACAGAAGAGGTCGTGGTGTCGACCTTTCATGGTTAAGAAACCATGAGTCAGAAGAATTGCCAAGTTGAGAGTGTAGGTATGTACTGATGACCTTTTTGATGTCGAAACTGAGATACCTGGAAACAACTATTTTACTACAGAGATGAAAAATTATGTGTTAGATCCAAACAGTATCGAAAGGAAGGTTCCTCGTTTATAGAAAGTTAAAGTACCGACGTAAGTGGTAGACGTCACTGAACCCTCGGGTTCTTTTATTTTAGACAGTGACAAAGGTAAAAAAGGGACAGATAAACGGTACTTCACTACCCTGACTTACGATATTAGAATCGAAAAACTTACAACTCAAAATTCGGTCGAAAAAGTAAGAGGAGAAAATGGAAGTAGTTCTTCGAGAAATCGTGGAGAAGTTAAAGACGGTAATGTTACCATAGTAGACGTATAGACACCTACACCCTCGGGATTTCAACTAAAGGACCTCAAAATTGAGACTCAATAGGTATGACTCGGAGGTCTTTAAAGAGTCAACGTTAAGACCAAAGGATGGTCGTGATCAAGAATATCAACAAAGGAGAACACTTAGAGACGAGACCTTCGTCACTAAGGGAACACACCAGGTGCCACCCTCTTCTCTCCGTCACTGATCGGTACGGGACAATTAATACGGACCACAAAACTGTAGTTCCGTGAAGTAATAAGTTGTTTCGAAAGAAGTTATTGAATCATTTGGATCAAACAGACGAACCTTAGAAATAGTTTACCCGATTCTTTTTGTATATAAAAAAGTAAGTTTATCTTTTTAGTGGACATAGAACCATTCAACAACTGTAATAAACAAAAAGACCGATTCTTAGTAACGATATAAACGAGACACGTAAAATGAAGGAGAAACCGTTTCCGACGAGACTAACGTCGGTAGTTTCTGAGACCGATACGGAGGAGGTGTTTATTATTACTGGAGTTTTTGTCTCAAGAGGGAAGGGAGGTCTCTAGTCTCTCTTTAAGAGACCCGACGTTCTTCTCTCGAGTTTTAAAGTCGGACACTTAAGCTACTTTTGGTGGGGCTTCCAGGACTAATAAAAAAATAACATAGAGATTCAATTACGACCCGAAGAGAAGACTTATCGTTTCGATATAAAACGTTTCCATCGTTTCACGTTAAAATTAAGTCCCTCACCTTATCAAACTGTGTATCGGAAGAGACCGAAGGGGAAAGACTCGAAGTATTTGAAGAAATGTTTCTGGATAAGAAGATCCAATAAAGCTACAAGAAAACTGTCTTAACCAGGTTTAACCAGAACGATTCGGGAGGTCTCGATGTGTCACATAGTACACTGGAAATGTTAAAAGAACACTTCCGTCAGTATAGTTTGAGTTGACTCGGAACTGCCTTAATCAAGACGATCGGAGATGTCCCGTCACTCGTATGTTTTGGGGGGCAGACGGATTTTATCGTCGGAAAAGGAGAGAGTCAGGTACATACAGACACTAAATACGGAATTAACTGTAATTACGGACATACTACGTAAGTACGTCGACAACAGTATTTGTCTTTCATTTAGTACTGACACAACTTCCTGAGGAAAAAGTTCTCCCCTTTCTACTGTTAACAGGAAAGTACATAAGTGTTCCTGAAGGAGCAGGGAGGTAGACCAAGTGGATATTCCGTTACTGGTTTCACGGTGGACTCTCCTTTGCATTTCTTCGTTTTCAATAGTTACAATAAGTGGAAGGAGATCCCTCGTTTTTTCTTTCGTGTCCACAAACAAAACCCGAAGATATCTTTGACTTTTCTTTTGTCATGAAACTTATTCATTCCTAAAAAGTATACCTTCCAATTCACGTTATAGAGGCTGTGTGCAGATCTAAAAGGAGAGTCGAGACACTCAGGTAACATCATATAAAACAAAGATAGACTCAGGGGGTTTATTATTTTATTCACCTTTCGTGTTCTGTGACAATTAATAATATTCCCTATAGTCAAGAATCTTTTAGGAATTCCAATTAATTAAGTCACTTTCTTAAAACTTAGTTAAAATTATAGCTAGAAACTAGTAAAAACAACAAAGAAAAATTTTGAAATAAATTGAAAATAACTTCCTATTAACGAAATGTCTTAAAGCGACAAAAGACAGTTTAGAGTCGTAATTAGTCGGTATCCATATGTATATAAGGGAGGGAAAACTTAGGAAGAGGGTAAAGGGAGGGGTAGGGTGGGGAGATCCAACTATGTCTCGGGGACAAACTCAAAGGACTCGGTATGTCGTTTAAGGACAACCGATAGATAGAATGTATACCATTACATTCAAAGGTACAATGAGAAAGGTATGTAGAGTGGGAGAGGAGGGGAGAGGAGTACAGGTATTCGGACAAGAAATACAGACAAAGAGGTAACAACGGGACATTCATTTAAGAAGTCATGACAAAAACATCTAACGTATATATACGCAATCTTACGTCATAAATATAAAGAGAAGGACTGAGAGAAGTGAGACACAGTATTCGAGATCCAAGTAGGTGGAGTAATCTTGACTGAGTTTACACAAGGAAAAGTCCGACTCATTATAGGGTAACACATACACACGGTGTTGGAGAAATAGGTAAGTAGATAACTACGTGTAGATCCAACGAAGGTATGAGATCGATAACATTTATCACGACACTACTTTTTACCCTATACACACAGAAAAAGTTAAAACCAAAGGAGTTCCATATACGGATCCTCATCCTAACGACCGAGTATACCACCAAAATAAGGATCAAAAAATTCCTTAGAGGTATGGTAGAAGATATCACCGACATAGTTAAATGTAAGGGTGGTTGTCACGTTCTCGTAAGGGAAAAGAGGTGTGGGAGAGGTCGTAAATAACAAACGGCTGAAACACTACTACCGGTAAGAAAGGTAACACTCCACTATAGAGTAACTTCAAAACTAAAGTTAAAGAGATTATAACTCACTACAACTAGTAGAAAAGTACACACACAACCGGTAGACATACAGAAGAAACCTCTTTACAGACAAATCCAGAAACAAGGTGAAAAACTAACCTAACAAACAAATAGACCATCACTCAACGTACTCGACGAATACATAAAACCTTTAATTAGGAAACAACAAAGTAAACGATAATAAAAGAGGGTAAGACTCCCAACCGAAAAGTGTAACGAATATCAAAGGAAACGACACGTTTTCCAATTAATCCAGGGAACAAATAAAAACCAAAATAAAGGTAATGAGATCCTGTACCCAGTATCTCCTAAAACGAGACTAAATACAGTGATGACAAGACGGATACAAAAGGAGATTCTCAAAATATCAAAGACCAGAATGTAAATCCAGAAATTAGGTACAACTCAAATAGAAAGACAAACTACAATCCTTCACAAGATTAAAGTAAGAAAAGGTTCATCAACAGGTCATAAGGATTGTGGTAAATAACTTCTCCGACAGAAACGGGGTAATATATAAGAACGGAGGAAACAGTTTTTATTCTATGGGTATTCATGTACCCAAATAAAGACCCAAAAGATAGAACAAGGTAACCAGATATAGAGACAAAAACACAGTCGTGGTATGACAGAACTGCTGACATCGAAACATCATATTAGACTTCAGTCCTTCCAACTAAGGAGGTCGAGGTAAGAAGAAAGAGTTCTGACGAAACCGATAAACACTAGAAAACACAAAGATATATTTAACACTTAAAAAAACAAAATGAATACACTTTTTACGATAACCATTAAACTATCCTTAACGTGACTTAGACATCTAACGTAGTACATCATATCAGTAAAAGTGTTATAACTCAGAAGGATGGGTCCTTGTACCTGATGGAGAGGTAGACAAATACAGTAGAAACTAAAGAAAGTAATCACAGAATGCTAAAAGACACATGTCAAGAAAACAGAGGAATTCATTCAAATAAGTATCTATAAATTAAGTAAAACAACGTTACCACTTACCCTAACTAAGGATTTAAAGAGAAAGACTAAAAACTAACAATGATATATCTTTACGTTCACTAAAAACAAATAACTAAAACATAGGATGTTGAAACGATTTAAGTGACTAATCAAGATCATTAAAAGACTATGATAGAAATCCTAAAAGATACATGTCATAGTACGGTAGACGTTTGTGACTTTCGAAATAAAGAAAAGGTTAGACTTAGGGAAAATAAAGAAAGAGAAGAGACTAAAAACATCGATCCTGAAGGTCTTGAGACAACTTATTATCACCACTTTCACCTGTGGGAACAGAACAAGGACTAGAATCCCCCCTACGAAAGTAAAAAAAGTGGTAACACTTATTACCAACGACATCCGAATAGTATATACTGGAAATGATACAACTCCATCCAAGGAAGATACGGGTAAAAAACTTCTCAAAATTAGTATTTTCCCACGACTTAAAACAGTTTCCACAAAAGACGTAGGTAACTCTAATAGTGTACCAAAAATAGAAAGTTAAACAATTATACCATATAGTGTAACTAATTAAACACATATAACTTTTGAGGAATGTAGTGACCTTATTGGGTTAAACTAGTATCACATATTCGAGAAACTACACAACGACTTAAGACAAACGATTTTAAAACAACTTCCAAAAACGTAGATACAAGTAGTCACTATAACTGGACGTCAAAAGAAACACACACAACAGAAACAGAGCAAAACCATTGCTACCACCGGAGCATCTCACTCAAACCTTCATAAGGAAGGAGACGTTAAAAAACTCTCAAAATCTTTCTATCCGTAATCAAGAAGAGATTAACAAACTATCTTAAGACGAAACTTCGGTAGACCAGGAACCGAAAACAAAAGACCCACTAAAAACTAGTGTCGAAGATAAAGTCACGAACATTGACCCAAAAAGTACTAAAGATAAAGAAAGACCAAGTTGAACCTTCCAACTTGAATAGATTCTTAGACAGGTAAAGAAGGTCCAATAGGTAAAATAACAGTATATCAACAAGTATTATCAGAGAATATTAGGAAACATAAAGACTTAACAGACAACATTCGAGAGGAAAAAGTAAAGATTAAAACAACTCCAACAAACAATTAGTTCGTTTTATCTATAAACGAAGAAAATATTATAACCATAAACATACTAAGGATACCTACTATAACGGTGGGACGAACTGAGGAGTTGGGGTTTATATTGAAAATTATATTGTGCCACTTACATAAGGAAAGAGGTTCACTTACCGGAACTTAAGGGTATCTAAAGGGAAGTCGTTGACTCCTACAATTATTGACATAGAGAAGGGCAACTGAATAGTGTATGTCGTCTAAAAAGATGGACCACGTCTTAATCTATCTTTTACTGGGTAAGTGTTGAGAAGAGTGGTATATACAGACAGGTACGTGTGTATACGAGGTCGTGTACTCACGATACTCGAACAGAGGGTAATGGACGTACCTTCCTGCATAAACCGTTGACATCTACTTCTTTTTTTTACTCTTCAACCATTACAACTCAATACCCACCCATTACTTCCAATGGTTCTCCTTCCTTCCTTCTTCTCTACCAATTTAATATACCCTTACCAAACCAGGAAAAGAATAAGGAAACTTAGTTAAAACTCGGAATCTCTTCTCTGTCTCTGTAAACATTCTCACATCTTAATAGGGAACAGACACCCACACAGGTTTTACATTGTTTTTCCATCTCCCAAAGACAGAAACTTGTCTAACTTTGAGTCACCTCGTAGTTTTACTACTGAACGAACTCCTCAAGTGGTCAAAGGGAGAGATCTGTCTCAATGGTCGTAAGGCACGTACCCCTACTGTACTCTAACGTATCGACTCCCCTTAGGTCTCGTCCTCATCTTCGTCTTAAATTTTAACTTTTACTTCACAGTAGATGTAGTCGTTATATTTAGATTGTTTTATACTTGTTCTGGATGTACTTCTTTTAATATTTACAAACTTGGTGGATTTCCTCTGACTCTAACATTATTACCTTTTTTAGAGAATTTACGGGAACTGAAGTATGTTTGTTGTATATAATTAGTAATTCATAATGACTTAGGCACATAGATCATGAATAGTCACATAATAAAAGACTTATTTAGGGTATAATAAAATATATCTATTTACAGGATGGATGATGTCTTCAAATTTTGAGGATGTGACAATCACCCTTACATTCAAACACGACGGTGATACCTCTAGTCATTCTTCAAGAAATTTTTTGATCTTTATTTCGATGTTATACTAGACCGTTAGGGTGAGGACCCACATATAGGTCTCTTTTGATATTATGTTTTTCTATATACATGGGATTATAAGTTACGATAGCTGTTATCAGTTCTGTACCTTCGTTGGATTCACAGGTGACTGTCTAATTACTTATTTCTTCTACTCTATGTTGTTGTTTTACCTGATAATGAGTCAGTTCTTTTTACTTTATTATGGTAAACGTCGTTGTACCTATCTGGATCTCTAATAGTATGTTTTACTTCACAGTTGTTTGTAATTATACTGAATATACACTTTAGACTTTTCTACTGTGTCTACTTGAATAAATGTTTTGTCTTTGTCTGAGTGTCTGAATATCTTGTCTGAACACCAATGGTTTTCTTTCACCCCCGTCCCTATTTAATCCTCAACTCCTAATTAACTAACTATGTGTGATGTTCGTTTCCTCTTTTCCTTTCTATATCGTAGACTTACGTCTCAAGGTTTCTTATCGTTCTTCTCTATTCTTTCGGAAGAAGTCACTAGTTACGTTTATTTAATCTCCTTTTGTTGTCTACCCTTTCTGATCTCTAGAGAAGTTCTTTTAATCTCTATGGTTGCCTTGTAAAGTACGTTTCTACCTGACTTATTTCCTATTTTTACCATACCTGGATTGTCTTCGTCTTCTATAATTCTTCTCCACCGTTCTTATGTGTCTTCTTGACATGTTTTTTCTAGAAGTACTGGGTCTATTAGTGCTACCACACTAGTGAGTGGATCTCGGTCTGTAAGACCTTACACTTCAGTTCACCCGGAATCTTTCGTAGTGGTACTTGTTTCGATCACCTCCACTACCTTAAGGTCATCTCGATAAAGTTTAGGACTTTCTACTACGACACTTTCACGACATGAGTTATACGGTCGTCTAAACCTTTCGAGTCGTCACCGGTGTCCTGACCTTTTCTAGTCAAAAGTAAAGTTAGGGTTTCTTTCCGTTACACTTTCTTATGAGTTTCATGGTGAGTTAACGTGAGTAGAGTGTACGATCATTTCATTACGAGTTTTAAGAGGTTCGGTCCGAAGTCGTTATGTACTTGGCACTTGAAGGTCTACAAGTTCGACCAAAAGCTTTTCCATCTCCTTGGTCTCTATTTTAACGGTTGTAGACGACCTAGTAGTTTCTTCGTTCTCTCAAGGTCTTTTTGTAGATAAAGACGAAATAACTGATACGGTTCGGGAAAGTGACACATCTAATGTTATTTGACACCTGTTAAGACTTTCTCTGCCCTTGTGGTCTGGTGGACTGGACGGAGAACTCTTTGGATATACGTCCAGTCCTTCATTGTCAATCTTGACCTGTACCTGGTTCTCTGACCAAGGTTTATCCTTTTCCTCATGCAGTTCCGACATATGTCAGTGGGACGAATAAATTGAAGATACGTCTCATGTAGTACTCTTTGCGACCTGACCTTCTTTGTGTTCGACCTTAGTTCTACCGACCCTCTTTATAGTTATTGGAGTCTATACGTCTACTGTGGTGGGAATACCGTCTTTCACTTCTCCTTGATTTTTCGGAGAACTACTTTCACTTTCTCCTCTCGCTTTTTCAACCGAATTTCGAGTTGTAAGTCTTTTGTTTCTAGTACCGTAGACCAGGGTAGTGAAGTACCCTTTATCTCCCCCTTTGTCTCCTTTGTCACAGTCTAAAATAAAACCCCCTGAGGTTTTAGTGACGTCTACCACTAACGTCGGTACTTTAATTTTCTGCGAATCAGGAACCTTCCTTTCAATACTGGTCTGATCTACCGTATAATTTTTCGTCTCTATAATGAAACGGTTGTTTCCAGGTAAATCAGTTCCGATACCAAAAAGGTCAGTACATACCTACACTCTCAACCTGACACTCCTTTCGACTTACGACTTTTTAAATTCGAAAACTTGACACCGTAACCTCTTCTGAGAACTCTCAGGGAACCTGACGTTCCTCTAGGTTAGTCAGGTAAGATTTCCTATAGTCAGGACCCATAAGAAACCTTCCTGACTATGACTTCGACTTTGAGATCATGAAACCGGTGGAGTACACTTCTCAACTGAGTAACCTTTTCTGAGACTACGACCCTCCCTAACACCCGTCCTCCTTTTACCCTGTTGTCTCCTACTCTACCGACCTACCGTAGTGGCTGAGCTACCTGTGCTCAAACTCCTTTGAGGTCCTCAACCACTACCTGTACCTCAGGACCGCACGACGTTAAGTACCCCAGCGTCTCAACCTGTGCTGACTGACTTGACTTGACTTGACTGATATAGGTTTTATCTATTGGTTACTACCGGATGACATATCGTGTCTCTTGATATGAGTTACAAAATATTATTGGTTATATACTTTTATTATTCGTTTTATTATCTATGGTCAAGTCAAGTCAATGAGTCAGTACAGACTGAAACACGGGGGTACTAGGCGTCGTGCGGTCCGGAGGGACAGGTAGTGGTTGAGGGTCTCAGGTGGGTTTGGGTACAGGAAACTTAGCCACTACTGTAGGTTGGTAGAGTAGGAGACAGCAGGGGAAAAGGAGTACGGAAGTTAGAAAGGGACGTAATACAAAAAAAGTTTACTCAGTCGAGAAACGTAGTCCACCGATTTCATAACCTCAAATCGAAGTTGTAGTCAGGAAGGTTACTTGTGGGTCCTGACTAGAAGAAATCCTACCTGATCAACCTAGAGGAACGTCAGGTTCCCTGTGAGTTCTCAGAAGAGGTTGTGGTGTCAAGTTTTCGTAGTTAAGAGTCGTGAGTCGAAAGAAATATCAGGTTGAGAGTGTAGGTGTGTACTGGTGACCTTTTTGGTATTGGAACTGATCTGCCTGGAAACAACTGTTTTATTATCTATATACATACATATATTACCTTTGTGAACGACATGTGGACTTTGATTCTACTGTAACATTTAGTTGACATAAAGTTAATTATTTTTTTTTTTCTGATGATATCTACCAGTGTCTTACAGTTTCTTCACTCCTTATGGAATTGTAGACATTCTGTATTTGTTGTTTCAGTAAACAAAAATAGTAAGGAAATGAAAACCGATATATTTGGACCCAAATTGTATAAAGAAGTAAGGTATTTTTTAACAACCAATATTTTATTCATACGTAAGAAATGAAGGAATTTTAGAGTTTTTGTTATTCGTTTGTTCTACCCCCCAACACATTCTATTATTTCCATCAGAGACTTAATTCTACTCTATGTTATTACCTTCCTATAATAGTATAGGACTTATTAGTCTTTACATAGACAAAACAACGGATGATGTATATGTATTTTGAGACCAAACACCGTAGTTTTAATTCTTATAGGAAACCCTTCGTCTCTGTTTCGATCAACCACTCTTTCTTCACGTCCGGTAAAACCAGATACCTATGTCGACTCTTGCGGTACGAGTGTCGATACTTCCGAATATTCTAGACTCATCGATTCAAGTCATCGAGTCGTAAAGTCAGTTAGTTTGTGTGATTTTTAAGAAAGATTAAAAATCTTTCAACGGATTTTGAAACTTAAAGTTCTTACAGTCTCTTTAGTGTATTTAAAAGTGTTGTTTGTCATTTAATTTTACAAGAATTTTATAGATTATCAATTCAATCTTCATCGATAAAATCTTTCGTCTTCCTACTCTATCGATTTACTAAACCTATCCGTAAGATGAATGTGTCTTTCGGTTCATGTTTACCGTTGTACACTCATAACCCGTTTATCAAATAATGGACAAAACGATAGAGTCGGAAAGGAAGTACATGGTTCTGACAAAACAAAAAGTTTAAGTTATTGTTTTAAACGAATCAGTGAACATTGTCTAGGGTTGACGTAAGATTTAATTAGAACCCTTTTTAATGTCAAGTTTATGAAGTCACATTAATATAAGGTCAGGTTCCATAAACAAAGTAAAATCTTTGATCGGATGGTTCTGTAGAAGATTATAACAGTTTAAAATACTGAGGATCACTGTTTATGTTCCCGAAGGGTCCACCGAGTCACTATTAGACGGACGTTGTGTCCTCTACTCCCAGTGAGAGACCCAGTCCTTCTAGGAGACCTCTTCCTTTACAGTTGGGTGAGGTCATAAGTACGAACGCTTTAAGTTACCCACCTCCTCGGACTACTGATATCAGGTAGTCCAACGTTTTCTCAACCTGTGTTAAATTACTGATTTGTTGTTGTCGTCACTGTTTATGTACAGACCTTTATAAAATTATTATCTTGAAAAATTTTCAGTTCTATTGTAGTCGTTATTACGAGACCAGTACAATTCATACATAACTCTCGGGACCCCAAAAACCTCCCGTCTCAGTTATGGTTTCGACCGACCATATCTGACGTTTCGACTGGCACGTGTGGAGAAGGTTCAGGAATGAGGTACCGTAATGCATCGAACGAACTTTGGTCGGTGCTACACTCATAAGCGTGTTACCTTTCGTCGGTTATGATATTTAATTCTCTGGAAAATATACCAAATGGTCGTATGGTGATAACTCTACAGGACAGGAAGATATCCATTTACTTATTTATTTGACGAGTAGGTCGGTCCGAAGGGACCACCGAGTCTGTCACATCTTAGGAGGACGTTGCGCCCTCTGGACCCAAGGTAGGGACCGGACCCTTCTAGGGGACTTTCTCCCGTACCGTCGGGTGAGGTCATAAGAACGGACCTGTTAGGGGTATCTGTCACCTCAGACCGTTCGATTTCAGGTACCCTAGTGTTTCTCACCCTGTGCTGACTCACTGATTCGTGTCGTGTGTATGTCTTAAGGATAAAGATTAAAACACTCTAGATACTAATAATCTTATAAATTTCAAACTAAAAGGTAATAAAAGATAAAACACTAATGATTGTTACTCTGACTTGAAAGACGGTATAGAATATTGATTCATCAGGTATTATCGTAAAAATACATCAAAAAATTGTTTTATAACGAGATATGTACGTGTATATTAATATATGTTAATATTATAACATGTTATAATATGTTAACGGACTTTAACATATATTAGCAAAAAGTAATAAAAGAATCTCTTCACTAACTAAGTGTCGTTTCACCTCTTATACGTTCCACAGGGTAAATGAAGGATGAGGTTTTGGTTATATCGGGGGAGTAATTGTCGTAGGGGGTGAAAGGGGTGGGTCACTCTGTAAACATTGTTGACTACTTGGATCTGAAAATGTAAGATTACTAAATTTTAGATATCAAAAGAAATACTATAAGAAAAGCACAACATGTAAGAGACCCAAATCTGTTTACATAGGTAAGAATGACATAGTACCTCTCATAAAAGTGTCTGGATATTTAAGACGATAGACGGATAAATAGAAGTGGTACGGGGAGGGTTTAGTGAGAATAACAGGACAGAATGTAAAACGGAACAAGTCTTACAGTCACAACCTTATTATGTCGTACATCGGAAAAGTCTAAACGAAGAAAGTAAATCATCATACTTAAATTCGAATAAAGTACAGAAGAATACTGAACCATTGAGTGAAGAAAAGTTATAACTTATTATAAGGTAACAGACCTACACGTACGTACACAAAGTCCCCGAAGTCAGTACAGACTGAGAATCTATAGGACACCTGACATCAGGTGGTCTAAGACAGGCACCTTGGGGACTACTACTGTATACTATACCTCGGATATAAGTGTACGAATAAATGATTGAGGTGTAGAAGAAACCCGTCGTATGTAAGTCTTGAAAGTCAAGTCAAGTCTAGTCAGTGAGTCAGGACAGGTTGAGAAACACTGGGGTACCTGAGTTCGTACGGTCCGAAGGTACAGGTAGTGGTTGAGGGTCTCGAATAAGTTTGAGTACAGGTAACTCAGCCACTACGGTAGGTTGGTAGAGTAGGAGACAGTAGGGGAAGAGGAGGGCGGAAGTATGTAAGTGTCGTAGTCCCAGAAAAGTTTACTCAGTCAAGAAGAGTAGTCTACCGGTTTCATAACCTCAAAGTCGAAGTCGTAGTCAGAAAGACTACTTACAAGTCCTGACTAAAGGAATCCAACCTGACCAACATAGAGGGACTTCCGGTTCCCTGAGAGTTCTCATAAGAGTTTGTGGTGTGAAGTTTTCGTAGTTAAGAAGCCACGAGTGAAAATAAATATCAGGTTGAAAGTGTAGGTATGTACGGATGATCTTTTTGTTATCGAAACTGATCTACTTGAAAACAACCATTTCATTACAGAGACGAAAAATTATAAGACAGATCCAAACAGTATTGAAAAGAAGGTTCCTCGTTCTCAGAAAATTAAAGTACCGACGTCAGTGGTAGACGTCACTAAAACCTCGAGGGGTTTTATTTCAGACAGTGACAAAGGTAACAAAGGGGTAGATAAAGAGTACTTCACTACCCTGGTCTACGGTACTAGAATCAAAAGACTTACAATCCAAAATTCCGTTGAAAAAGTGAAAGTAGTTCTCCGAAAAATCAAGAAACGAAAGACGGTATTCCCACCACAGTAGACGTATAGACTCCAATAACTAAAGAGGACCGTTAGAACTAAGGTCGAACACGAAGAAGATCAGGTCGTAAAGAGTACTACATGAGACGTATATTCAATTTATTCGTACCATTGTTATACGTCGGAACTGTATGAGGAGGACTAAACCTTGGTCAGAGAACGAGGTACAGGTCAAGATCGACAACGAAGAACTGGACGTATGTCTAAAGAGTCCTCAGTCCTGTCCACCAGACCATAAGGGTAGAGAACTTGTGAAAAGGTGTCAAAAAACACTAGGTGTGTGAGTTTCCGAAACCGTATCAGTCATTTCGTCTTTATCTTCAAAAAGACCTTAAGAGAGAAAGTTACAAGATTCTTTACAACCGTTAAATTAGAGACAGAGGAGAAGGAAAAGATTTAGATGGAGCTTGTAGACCTTCATTTTCCAGTACATGACAACTTCGGACAGAACCTCTTAAAACTCGTAATGAAACGATGACACACTCTACTCATGTTAACATGTCATCAAACTCGTAAAAAACCGTAACGGAAAGAAACCCTAACCTTACTTTTAATTGTAAAAGGTCAGAACACAGGTGACAACTCAAAAGGTTTAAACGACCGTATAACTCACATCGTGAAAGTCTCGTAGTAGAAAATCCTAAACTTTATCGAGTTGACCTTAAGGTAATTGAGGTGATCGAAACAAACATCACTACGAAGGATTCCGGGTGAACTGAAGTGTAAGGTCCTACAGACCGAGATCCACTCACTAGTGTGGTAGTACTAATAGATCCAGTACTTCTAGAAAAAACATATGAAGAAGACTCATAAGAACGATGGAGAAGTATTATAGAAGACAAAGACAATCCAGGTATGGTACAGACAGGAAATAACTCGGGTAGAAACGTACTTTACAAGGGAACCATAGAGATTAAAAGAACTTCTTTAGAGATCACAAAGGGTAAGACAACAAAAGGAGATAAAGAAACGTGACTGGTGACTCCTTCCGAAAGATAGAGAGGAACGAGAAGAGACTCTGAGACATAAGTCTACCCATATAGAAAGGAAAAACGGAAACGGAAAACGAAGAGAAGAAAGGTGTCGACAAATATTCCGTAGGAGTCTGTTGGTAAAACGGAAAAAAACGTAAGAAAAACAACCCCTACCACAACTAGTGACGAAGGACATGTTACAGTGTTTGGAGGTAAGTATCAAGAAGTCCGTAAGACAGATAGTCTAGATTAGGGAACTTAGATAAACAGTCTTGAAATAGAACAATTTTTTAAAGATTAACGAATCAACGACAAACTCATGGTCACATTACGAACGGATTATGAAGATAAAATATTACATTATAATATTTTATAATCACATTATAATCATAATGAAGAAATTTATTAAACATCTTAAACGGTTTTATAGGTAGATCCGGAGACTTGTATTACAAATAAAAAAAGGACTAACGAAAGATTTACAGGAGAAATCAAAATGTAAAATTTTCAAACTATTTTACAGAGATCCGTACATAAAGTACCTCTTCTACTGTAATATTTCAAAATATAAGAAACTTAAAGAACCCGGAAGTCGAATTAAAGAAAGTGATAAAACTCTTTTACGAGTCCATAATAGGAGAGTTGAAAAAAAAAGGTAAAGGAGAAAAGGACACTCTACGAGTACAAGTGGGTGGACTATAACAGGGTTTGACGTCTCTCGAGAAAAGGTATAAGACAAAAGAGAGGTTAATGAGAAACACAAAGTGAACCCCACTAAACATAACTGGACAGAGATACAAATGTCTAATAAAGAAACCGACGCAACTTAGATGTACACAGAGATAACCCTAGTAAAAAGTAGAGATAATCAACGAAAAGTAAACATCATAAAGTTGAAATAATAAAACACATAGGTGATAATGAGACGATTTTAATGGACAGGAGGTGTGACTTCGAAAAGACATTCTCGAAAATAGGATAATTATGATCAACAAAATTTAAGGGACAGACTACTAAGATTGCAACCCAACGTATAGTCGTAATAATAAAACAAACCGAAAAAAAAAAAAAAAACCGATATGGTACGTCGTACGTCCTAACCCATCAGGGGACTGGTATCTAACTTGGGACCCGGAGGGCGTAATCCTCGAGTGTCAGAATTGGTACCCTGGTCGTCCCTTCAGGGATAAAACTAACCGAATCAGGAACTACCGTACAAGAATAAGAACGAGTAATACACAGTGACTTCACAACCAACTTTCGGTACATGTACACATACAGTTACCTCTGATCCCATTTAAGAGAACAAACTGACCCGGTAGATGGTAGTCTCGAGTTTGTAATGGTAGATCTAGACGTAAACACAGAAAACAAACGACATAAATCGTTGGAGTCATGTTTGAGGAGAACATAAGAAACATTGACGTCGAAGCTCCCCAAGATGCAAGACTACCACTGGGTTTTAATTAAAAAAAGTTTTAAATCAAGTCAGTCACTGGGGTGAAAGGAAACTACGAGAACGGACCCATTTAGTCTCATGTGTACCGGTAAACCGATATCTCAACACTGAAAAAAGAATCTATAATACCATTAATTAACGGAACACTGAGTCCAGATTACATCAGTTCTTTAAAGTACTGAATATCTAATTGATGATAAATAGGAATAACAAACTTATCCTCTTTACAAGAAAAATTGTAAAATATAACATTTCAGTTATGAAATATCTTTGACTTTCAACAACAAAATGAAAAACAAACGAAACATAGTGACCGAGAGACTCTTTTGTACGTTGGTGTAAAATAAACACACTTGATAAAAGACCCACCTTTATCTTGCCCTTCTTCGTCAATCTTATTTACTAACAACGATTTTAATTTACATAATAATCGTATCGTTCCGGATATTTTGTATCAGAAGGAACTTAGTAAATACCTTTACATATAAAATATTCCTACACTGTTAAACTAATAAATAGTCTTTTTATACAAAGTGTCGTAAGTAGTCTAAAATGTGTAATTCAGGTGTTTCAAACATGAGAAACTCTCCGAACCTTGTGAAATGTCTGGTACAAGTGACGAACTCAAATTCAAAAGTCAAGACAATCTATGTTCGGATAGAACATTTTTCGTTATTTATTCTCTCTCTCTCTGTCTTTCCTTTCTTTTTCCACAATCAATAGATGACACGTCGATATTATTAGATCGATAAAATTCGTATAGGAAGTCACCACTTTGACTGAAGTGAATAGAGGAACGTTGGTTGAAGTGTGAACCTTTCGAGGTCAAGTAACTTACGAAATTTTACAATAGGTCAATTCTTCTTCGGTCAGAGTATTATACTACAGACCTATTGACATGTCAACTAGTTCCAAAACAGAGGAGTTTATGAAGGATGACTCTAAGTATCAGACTCTAAACTCACTGATATATCTTTTTAAAGACAACGGGGTCTGAAAAATAAAGGGGGATCAAATATCCCTCCCTATGTTAAACATATATATATATGTGTGTCCTCATATCAACTAATCGTTATAACGGAATCAAAGTGTCCGTACCGAGCCAAAGTAACTCAATCTGTTCCGACACCAGGATCACACTAATCTAACGGATCAAAAGACACTCATACCAAAGTCACACAGACGGGAGACTACGGGAGAACGTTGTGAATGGTAGAATGAACCCAAAGAGAATGGAACCGCACCCCATAAAGAAGTACCGACGAGGTCGTTTCGTGTCGGTGACGAGGAATGGAACCTGCTCCCCATAGAGGAATGACGAGGCAAGGACTGGAAGTCGCACCCTATCGAGGAGATCCGGGAGGACGCGGACGTGTCGGTGACGAGGAGGCCAACGAGGAGGCCAACGAGGAGGACCGGACCCGGGACCGGAGGCCGCATCCACCGAGGTGGGTCGACGGCGGGGACCGGAGCCCGAGCCCTACCGAGGAATGTCAGTGACGGGTACCGGAGCCCGTGTTCCACCGAAGAGGACCGGCGGGGACTAGAGTCTGCGCCCCACAGAGGAGGACCGGTGGCGACCGGAACCTGCACCCCATCGAGGAGGGCCGGCGGCGGGACTGGAGCCTGTACCTTAACCTTACGCCTTACTTCGTCCCGTTTCCGATTATCTCAAAACGGTTCTTTTACGTGACCAGTACCGTTTGTGGGAGAAGGTTGTTGTGTTCTCTTCTGAGATGTGTACCTGTAGTGATCTACCAGTTGTGGCTTTAGTCTAACTAATATAAGAAACGTCGGTTTCTACCTCTTCGAGATATGTCAGTTGTTTTTGTTCTGGCCCTCGACTGACACCGAGTCTAGTACTTGCGGAATAACGGTTTAAGTCTGAATTTCACTTCTTTCATCCCTTTTGGCGATCTGGTAAGTCCATACTGGAGTTAGTTTAGGGAATACTAATATGTCACCTTCACTCTTTATCTAAATTCCCAGATCTAGACTATCTATCTCACGGACTACTTGATACCTTACTCCAAGTACTGTAACATGTCCTCTGTCCCTAGTTCTGGTAGGGGTACCTTTTCTTTACGTTTTTTCGTTTTACCGACAGACCCCTCCGGAATGTTTATCGATACTTTTCTTCTCTCCGTTTTTCGTTTCCTCTTTTCCTTTTTATATTCGTAGACTTACGTCTCAAGGTTTCTTATCGTTCTTCTCTATTCTTTCGGAAGAAGTCGTTAGTCATGTTTCTTTATCTCCTTTTGTTGTCTTACCCTTTCTGATCTCTAGAGAAGTTCTTTTAATCTCTATGGTTCCCTTGTAAAGTACGTTTCTACCCGAGCTATTTCCTGTCTTTACCAGACCTGGGTTGTCTTCGTTCTCTATAATTCTTCTCCACCGTTCTTATATGTCTTCTTGCCATGTTTTTTCTAGAAATGCTGGGTCTATTAGTACTACTACACTAGTGATTAGATCTCGGTCTGTAGAACCTTACACTTCAGTTCACCCGGAATCTTTCGTAGTGATACTTGTTTCGATCACCTCCACTGCCTTAAGGTCACCTCGACAAAGTTTAGGACTTTCTACTACGACACTTTCACAACGTGAGTTATACGGTCGTTCAAACCTTTTGAGTCGTCACCGGTGTCCTGACCTTTTCAAGTCAAAAGCAAGGTCAAGGTTTCTTTCCGTTACGTTTTCTTACGAGTTTGATGGCGTGTTAACGTGAGTAGAGTGTACGATCATTTCAGTACGAGTTTTAAGAGGTTCGGTCTGAAGTCGTTATGTACTTGATACTTGAGGGACTACAAGTTCGGCCAAAATCTTTTCCGTCTCCTTGGTCTCTAGTTTAACGGTTGTAGGTGACCTAGTACCTTTTTCGTTCTCTCAAGGTCTTTTTGTAGATAAAGACGAAATAACTGATACGGTTTCGGAAAGTGACACACCTAGTGTTATTTCACACCTTTTAAGACTTTCTCTACCCTTATGGTCTGGTGGATTGGACGGACAACTCTTTGGATATACGTCCAGTCCTTCGTTGTCAATGTTGACTTGTCCCTTGTTGTCTGACCAAGGTTTACCCTTTTCCTCATGCAGTTCCGACATACAACAGTGGGACGAATAAATTGAAGATACGTCTCACGTAGTACTCTTTGCGACCGGACCTTCTTTGTGTTCGACCTTAGTTCTAACGACCCTCTTTATAGTTAGTGGGGTCTATACGTCTATGTGGTGGGAATACCGTCTTTCACTTCTTCTTGATTTTTCGGAGAACTACTTTCACTTTCTCCTCTCACTTTTTCAACCGAATTTCGAGTTGTAAGTCTTTTGCTTCTAGTACCGTGGGCCAGGGTAGTGAAGTACCCTTCATCTACCCCTTTGTCATCTTTGTCACAGTCTGAAGTAAAAACCCCGAGGTTTTAGTGACGTCTACCACTGACGTCGGTACTTTAATTTTCTGCGAATCAGGAACCTTCTTTTCAATACTGGTTGGATCTATCGTATAAGTTTTCGTCTCTGTAATGATACGGCTGATTCCAGGTAGATCAGTTCCGATACCAAAAAGGACACCAGTACATACCTACACTCTCAACCTGACAATTCTTCCGACTCGTGGTTTCTTAACTACGCAAAGTTGACACCACAACCTCTTCTGAGAACTCTCAGGGAACCTGAAGTCCCTCTAGGTTGGGCAGGTAAGACTTCCTCTAGTTGAGACCCTAAAGAAACCTTCCTTACTGTGATTGCGACTTCGAGGTCATGAAACCTGTGGAGTCCGTTTCTCGACTGAGTAACCTTTTCTGAGACTACGACCCTCCCTAACCCACGTCCTCCTCTTCCCCTGCTGTCTCCTATTCTACCGACCTACCGTAGTGCCTGAGATACCTGCACTCAGACTCACTTGAGGCCCCCTACCACTACCTGTCCCTCCGGACCGGACGACGCTAAGTACCCCAACGTTTCGCAGCCTGTGCTGACTCTCTGACTTGACTAACGGAATCAAAGTCCACACGTCGATCAACTAAGTCGAAATATATATATATAAGAAACGTCTCAGAAGTGTGTATATCCAATAATGTCTTGTAACACATCTAAAGATAGGAAAAAATATAATAAATTATAAATACTAATAAGTAATTATTGGTTTAGTTCTTTTGTGAAGTTTTTCTCTATGGATAAACTAAAATGTAAATTATCACGAATTTTACAACACAGGTTTCATATGTTAATTACTCTAAAATGTAAAGAAATTAGTGTTTCGTTATTTACAACAAAGGTTTATTTAATATCCTTATAGCAAAAATATTAGGATTAAGGTTTAGGTATTTTTCAATTGATGGTATTTGATTTAGAATTAATTAGAAGTCGAACTCTAACGTCTTATTGAAAGAGAGACATACAAAAATAAAAATTGGTTAGTTTTGATATCCTTATTCTTTAGTTTTGTCTTTTCTGTTCAGACTACTGTGTTCTGTTGTTGAAACAAGAGGTCAGTGTTTTTCTTATACTCCGACAGTTCTCGTTACTTTTAACCTGTTTCAGCCTTTTCCTAAAGTTCTCTGACTAAAGAATTTCGTTGACAAAGGAAAGTAGAAATCAGTCGACCTCGTGTCTATAGTACTCTGTGAATAATGTTTTATCAAAACCACACAAATAGGTTACTATGACATCTGATTTTTTTATATAAGTGGTGGATTTTCAAGTGTCAATACCAAATAAGTCGTCTTTAAGGACCTTGAAACCAAGACACTTCATAATAGAAGTCATTAGGACTTCCTTGACGAGACTCCTCCTCCACTTCCCATCCCGCCCCCTTTGGTCCTATGTACCCTCATAACACCGTTTCCTGTCCGTCAGAGTTCAGATACGTTCTACGTCCTCAAACCCGAGTGACTTTATTAAAGAAACTATACGTGGAGTCGATAGACCCCGGTTATTAGGACACAAAAGTGTAGGTCTCAAAGGGGTCCCGAGTGACACCCCTCACCGACGTCAGACTACCGACGACCTTCGGTCTATAAGAAAGGAAGGACTTAGGGGAGTCCCAAGTGGTCAAGTGGAAGTCACCACCGACGTTAACGACCACTGACACTGTAGGAAAAAATGACTACGTCGTCCTTTATAAGATAAAGAATTAATTATTTTTCTTGTTCACAATTTTGAGTTACAATACGTCTGTGATATAGTTTCTGGTCACTGTGATCATGTCAAATAGAAGGATAAAAATAAAAAACTTTTTACTAATTTTCGGTTTCATACTAGTCTTATAAAAGGGACCCCTTCTCATCCGAGGTGCGTGAAGTAAATTATACGTATACGAAATAAAAATTTACCTAAGAGTAAGTAAAATTTGTTAGGAAAGACAATCAAATAGTATTCTTGTTGAAATAGGATTCATTGTCGAGGAAATACAGTCGGTATGTTATAAAGGGGACAAGAAACTTTAAGTAAAACACTCTAAGAAAGAAATAATAAGATACAACATCTAAAGTGAACGATATACTGATTTTAGTTAGAGGTTTATTGTAAACTGACCCCTTTTTTTCACTACCTAAACTTTATGTAATAGTATAATGATTGATTGAATAAGTCACTTGGAGATTAGAACCTGAGTAAGGTAATTTGACTAGTCTTCTCTGAACACTATTCTTACACTTTCTGTTCAAGTTCTGATTTCTCGGTCTTAAGTTAGTAAAAGAACCTCACGAGTGTTCTTACACTCGGAGTTCTAGACATAGTCAATTACTTGAAAGGTGACTTAGGGTTCCTAGAGTTCTACCGTTTAAAGGTAAATGAAAATTTGTGACCTCGTTTCCGTCGGAAAATTACCATCTTTAGTAGACTCAAAGAAAGTGAACATACTCGAGTTTGAGACAAAAAAAATTACCGGACAAATTTTTGTCGTTTTTATTAGTTCAAAATTAAGTAAAATAAAAGAGGAAAGTAGTTATGAAAGATCTTTATAAAAATCACCTTTCGTATAAATTGTGTGCAGGAAATGAGGATGGAAAAGTATCCACATTCCTGACAGAGGAACTTAAATATAGAGAAAATTAAAGGTCAACGAGTCGAGTAATTGAAAGGGAACAGGAACAACTGTATCTAACACTAACGAAGTGATTCGTTGTATATTTATAAGTATTAAGTGGTACTATTAATTATAGATTAAATAATACCGGGTTCAAACAATTTGAAAATTTAAATACAACTGAAATACATATTTCCATTCTCTGTCTATTAGATTCCGTCTTTTTAAAATTAGTACTTAATATTCGTTTCGTAGAAAGGGAATGGACAAGTCCTTCTACTTGAGTCCTTAGTTCACTTCTACCCCACCTCGATAAGAAATTTGATTATTTTATGTTAAATGTTTTTTAGATGACCAATGTTTGTTTCGTCTATTTAAAGCACTTCGACCTTTGAAAGGTTCCCATTCTGACATCCGATGTGTAAAAACATACCTGTTTGGGATCGTGTCACTACAAATTACATGCTACTAATAAAATAACTCGTTTTACTAGTGACTTAGTGATCTAACAACATCGGTGCGTAAGACCCTTTGTTTGAGTGAGTCTTCCTGTAACGTCTATCATCTCACGTCAAATAATATGGCCGCCCGGGTTCCGTTTCAGAGGAGACTCGATTCCTGGGGCTGGTCGTAAACACTTTTAGAAAATATGGGGTACACATGCACAGACTTGAGTGGTGAGGTTTAATGAATTCTTAATGTTTTTGGTTCCTTTTATGTTAGG
Source organism: Capra ibex (assembly GCA_006410555.1). Lineage (NCBI taxonomy): Eukaryota > Metazoa > Chordata > Mammalia > Artiodactyla > Bovidae > Capra > Capra ibex. Next base: position 26,239,385 of record SJYO01018169.1, on the reverse strand, counting down.
GTTATTGAGGTAGTAAGTGCACGATACACGAGTACACGAGTTTGTCAGTTTGTTAATCGGTTAGTTATTTGGACTCCAATGTGAGACTAACTATGTCTTTTTAAATACCGGGTAGACCTCCTTCCCCACTAATCACATACAAAAGAGAATCCGTTACTCATTGGATCTATACTAGAAGTTCCAAGGGGACAGACCTCCCCCAGAATAGGAAGAAAACAACAAAAGTATCCGTGATTTGTGTCTCAAGTCTCAGGTAACCTTTCCACCGGCTCGTACTAGTCGTACTTGTCCGGATTCTACCTCAGGTCCGGGACACTTAAGGAAGAAGTGCTACTCACTTATGTAGTCACTTGCACGGTGAAAAGATCCGTCGAACTTATACGAGTCTTAGCAGGTATAGCAAAGACACCTTGGTTCGTGACCAAGGTGACACGTTCGTTCCTTTAAGACTAGACCTGGATAGTAGTCACTTAAGAACGACGATTAGTGGACAGACGTGGCAATACTGTATGGGACGGGGATTCCAATAGCAAAGAGTAGACATAGACCTCTACAGGATGAATGGAATTTATCTAACGTTTTTTCATGGATTTTTTGAAGTATTTGACATATCTGGTCAACAAGGTATTCTGGAAATTGGAGGTTCGACCATAAGACACAAGGAAAGAAGAAAGGAGAGTTTATATACCTATAAGATAAATTTTTATACAAAAATTTGTACAAAAGTGAGTCTTATTAACTATACATATTTGACTGTTTCATATTTGAAGGTGACATAACCATGCTGTACTTTAGATGGTTGTCTGGTTTCATCTCGGATGTATACGAGAGGTCATACTGTCCGACTTTTTGTGTTTTGTTAAGGTGACCGGTCTTTTCTACTACTCTTGTAACTTTTGACAAAAGGAGAGGACAATGGACGTTCTGGGACAGTTTCTACTACGTATAAAAGTTTTTTTAGAGTAAAAAATTTTAGTAAACAATAAACCCCGATCGGGTACTTAGACTTTGTCCTTGTATACTTTTGAGTTGAAATCGAGTTACCACTTGTATTTACTGTTAGTTATGAAAACGAAGGATGTGTGTCCTTCTTTAATTACTTGTTCTGCTGTAGTCTTGATTACGTCCGATAAACGTCAGAAAGGAGTCGGAATGTTATTTGAGAACGTTTTGACATAGTGACTGTGTTCCCCCTTTTTGAGTATTATAAAATCAAAAGCGGGGGGAGACTTAACTTACAGTGACTACACTAATTTGAATCAAACTGACTATTGTAACTTCGGTAAAACGTACATCTCAATCAGGAATATGGATTCCTCTATAACTATTTTAAAAGAAGAGACACACATACGTGTCAACAAGTCAACACACGTTGATAAACTCTGGGGTACCTGGCATCGAGGAGACAGGTATCCCAAAAGATTCGTTCTTATGACCTCACGCGACGGTAAGGGAAGAGGTCCCCCAGAAGGGCTGGACCTATAGAACGTAACGTCCGTCTAAGAAATGACAGGCTCTTGTAAAGACCAGAAATAGTCACTCGAAGAACTATAAAAGTGGAGAACAAGTCACTACGATTATTTTATAAATAAAATTCAATGAAGACAAACTGTGAAGAAACCTAAAGACCATAGAAGGTAGTAGTAAAGTCACACTCTTTAATGAAGGAATAAAATAGTATTGGAGTAAGTCCTTTAGAAGTAAGAAGTGATTTACAGTTGAGGGTCGACAAGACGACACAGGAGGTGTTTGTTCAAATCTTCACGAAAAACTAAATGACCTAAAGGAAAAAATCTAATAGACGGTGTTATATAACGTTAAGCAATTTAACTAGTAAATATGAGAGAAGGACCATAGAAATGTACAAAGTAAGACAACGGATATCTTACACCTACTATCTGATATTGTATCATCTGTCTGACGTTTCGTAGAAAAGTATCTGGATATTATTCGAACTATTTAAAAAGTCTTTTTGAATTTGTCCTATTTTATTATGATTGATGGTAACGTCTCTGGTTATTTACAACATAAAAGGAAAGTACGAATAAGACAGAAGGAAACGATGAATTTTTACCGTAATCGTTGTGATTGAAGGGAAAATATTAGATTCAAGTAGGTTTTAGTAAGCGAGTCATGTGTGTCGTCAACATAAACACGGTAATGAAATAAAATCTTTGTATCCTGAAGTATTGACCTTTTATGGGTCCTCTGATAATATTGTTTAAGGGAATAAAATTAATTACTTCTTGATCCATAGGCCTCCCACATTCTATTAAAGACAAATCCAACAACTTTATGACCGTCCTATACCAGTTCTTGGTATCATGACTCAACCCGTTTTCAAAGACATCCCAAAAAGTGTTGTAGAATGTCTTTCCGACTTTTTTTTTTTTTTTTTTTGGAGAAACCGATTCAGATATTAATTAAATTAACAGACGACTACCCATCCGGACACGAGGGAGGGACATCAAACCGGACTCCATCGACTCAGGACCTCGGACGTTAGAGATACCATACCGATATCCGAAATACCGTTCCAACTACCACTGTAGGAGGTTCTTCTGAATACGGTTGTACGATGAGGAATATTCTGACGACGACGGTCACGGCGACTGTGGTGTCGTCCGGTGACAGTTGGGTGTGGAGGTGGTCTCTGAGGGTTTGTGAGTGTACATCTCAATCAGGAATATGGATTCCTCTATAACTATTTTAAAAGAAGAGACACACATACGTGTCAACAAGTCAACACACGTTGATAAACTCTGGGGTACCTGACATCGAGGAGACAGGTATCCCAAAAGATTCGTTCTTATGACCTCACACGACGGTAAGGGAAGAGGTCCCCCCAGAAGGGCTGGACCTATAGAACGTAACGTCCGTCTAAGAAATGACAGGCTCTTGTAAAGACCAGAAATAGTCACTGGGATTGGGATTGGGAGTGTACACAAACCCTCGCGTACAGGAAGATCAGATGGTAGAATCTCCGTACCAAAAGGGGTACCGGTCGGGGAGGGTAGTCCTTCGAACGTGTTCAGAGAAAAGGAGTAGATAGTCTGCCGTCTGTCTTACTTTCGGTGTTAGTGTCTTTTGATTGTTTTTACTAGTGTACCTAGTGTCGGAACACATGAGTTACTTTGATACTCGGTACGATACGTCCCGGAGGGTTCTACCCGTCCTGTACCATGTCTCAAGACTGTTTTGAACCAGGCGACCTCTTCCCTTACCATTTGGTTGAGTCGTACGTACGGAACTCTTGTGGTACTTGTCTAACTTTTCCGTTTTTTTTATACTGTGACTTTGTACTCGGGGAACCCATCCATTCACAGGTTATAGAATGACGACTTCTTTCCTCTTTATTGAGGTCTTTTTTTACTTCTCCGACTTCGTTTCACCTTTGTGACGGGTCGACTCCTACAGGCTAGGACTTTCATGTCAGACTACGATATTTCTTGTCATAATGTGTCATTCGTCCTTACAATCCAGACACTTAGATTCAATTCACATCGGTTTGTCCTGTACTATTCTCACCTCTAGTTGTAAAAGTCTTAGTCACTTGATTTACCTGACTTTACCCACTTAAATTAAGTCTACTGGTAATATAGATGAGGACACCTGTTCTTAGTGAATCTTCTTTACCTCATTGGGAATGTTAGTTGTTTTCTCAGACTTTACGTCATAAACCCACGTTAGAGTCATGTTTTACTGTCTTACTAGAACCAAGTAAAGGTTTCACTTGGTAAGTTGTAGTGTCAATAGGTTCGGGTACGGGGTCAGTGATTACGACTTCTTCGACTTCATCTTGAGAAGATATTTCTTCATGTTCGAAGACCTTAATTGTAGTTTTTCTCTACATGAAAAGTAGTATCCCTTAACCTTACGTTTTCATCCTTCAGTTCGCTATGGACCTCGAATTGTCCATTCAAAACGGAACCTTGTGTTTTACTTCGTCCCGTTTCCGATTGTTTCAAAACAGTTGTCTTGTGTTACCAGTATCCTTTGTGTCAAAATGTTTTTGTACTCTTTACTGAGATGTGTACCTGTAGTGGTCTACCAGTTATAACTTTAGTCTAACTCATATAAGGAACGTCGTGTCTACCTCTTGTAGATATGTCAGTCGTTATCGTTCTGACTCTCGACTGACACTGAGACTAGTACTTGAGGAGTAACGTTTTAAGTCTGAATTTAATTTCTTTCATCCTTTTTGGTGATCGGGTAAGTCCGTACTGGATTTAGTTTAGGGATTACCAATATGTTACCTTCACTATTTATCTGAGTTTCCTAACCTAGACTATCTGTCTTACGGACTCCTTGATGTCTACCTCCAAAGATTGTAACGTGTCCTCTACCACTAGTTTTGGTAGGGGTTCCTTTTCTTTACGTCGGTCCGTTTTTAACAACAGACTCCTCCGGAGTGTTTATCGATTCTTTTCTTCTCGTTGTTTTTGTTACCTCTTTTCCTTTCTATGTGGATAAACTTACGTCTCAAGTTTTCTTATCGTTCCTCCCTATATTCTTTCGAAAGATTCACTAGTTACGTTGCTTTATCTCCCCTTGTTACCTTACCTTTCTGATCTCGAGAGAAGTTCTTTTAGTCTCTATGGTTCCCTGGTAAAGTACATTTCTACTCGTGTCATTTCCTATCTTTGTGATTCCTGAATCGTCTTCGTCTTCCCAATTCTTCTCCACCGTTCTTATGTTTCTTCTTGACATGTTTTTCCAGAATAACTACAACCTATCGGTGTTAATACACCAATGAGTGGATTTCAGTCTATAGGACCTCACACTTCAGTTCACACGGAACCCTTCGTAATGATGTTTGTTTCCATAACCTCCGTTACCCTAAGGTGGACTTGATAAATATTTGGAGTTTCTACTACCCTTTCACAACGTGAGTTATATGGTCGTTTAAACCTCTTGAGTCGTCACCAGTGTCCTAACCTTTTCCACTTAAAAGTAACGTTAGGGTTTCTTGCTGTTACAGTTTCTTATAAGTTTGATAACGTTTTAACGTGAGTAAAGTGTACGATCGTTCCTTTAAGAGTTTTAGGGAGTTCGATCCGAAATCACCATGCACTTGGTCCTTGACGGTCTACATGTTCCACCTAAATCTTTTCCATTTCCTTGGTCTCTGGTTTGACGGTGGTAGTCAACCTAGTATTGTTTCGTTTCCTTAAGGTCTTTTGTAGAGGAAGACGAAGTGAATGATACGATTTCGGAAACTGACACACCTAGTGTTGTTTGACACCTTATAAGAATACCTCTACTCTTATGGTCTGGTGGTATGGACGGAGAACTCTTTGGACGTACGTCCAGTTCTTCGTTTTCAATATTGGTCTGTACCTTCTTGTTTGACCAAGTTTTAACCCTTTCCTAATACAGTTCCGACATATAACAGTGAGACGAACAAATTGAATCTACAGTTCATGTTGTACACTTTACGTCCCGTCCTACTTAGTGTTTGACCTTAGTTCTAACACCCCTCTTTATAGTTATTGGAGTCTATATGTCTACCGTGGTGGGATTACCGTCTTTCGTTTCTCCTTGATTTCTCGAAGAACTATTTCCACTTTACCTCTCACTTTTTCGACCAAATTTTGAGTCGTAAGATCTTTAATTCTAGTATCGTAGACCAGGTTAGTGAATTACCTTGTATCTTCCCCTTTTTTACCCTTTTCACCGTTTGAAATAGAAGAACCTGAGTTTTTAGTGACGTCTACCACTGACGTCGGGAGTTTAATGTACCGCCAACAAGGAACTTTCTTTTCAATACTGTTTGCATTTGCCACTTAATTTTTCTTCTCTGTAGTGAAACGGTTGTATCCAGTCGCATAAGTATCGACACCAAAAAGGTCATCAGTACGTATCTTAACTCTCAACCTAGTATACTTTTCGATTCTTGATTTCTTTACTACGAAAGTTTATCACGACCTCTTCTGAGAACTCTCAGGGAACCTGTCGTTCCTCTAGTTTGGTCAGTTAGGACTTCCTTTAGTTGTGACTTATAAGTAACATTCCTGACTAGGACTTCGACTTAGAGGTTATGAAACCGATGGACTAAGCTTCTCAGTTGAGTGACTTCTTCTGGCATTACGATCCTTTCTAACTCTTCTTCTCCTCTTCCCCCATTGTCTCCTACTCTACCAACCTACCGTAATAGCTGAGTTACCTGTACTCAAACTAGTTTGAACCACTCTATAGGTTTGACTAGTGTACCTAGTGTCGGAACAGTTGGAGTCACTTTGATATTCGGTGTAGTACATCCCGGTGGGCTTTACCTGCCCAGTACCACTCAAGACTGTTTTACACCAGGTGATTTCTTCACTTACCGTTTGGAAAGTCAAAAGAACGGAATTCTTGGTCTAATACTTTTCCGTTTTTCTATTCCGTGACTTCCTACTTGGGGGGTCCAGTCATCCACGGGTTATACGATGACCTCCTCTAACATCTTTATTGTGGTCTTTCTTACTTCTCTACCTCGGTTTCACTTTTGTTATGAGTCAACACCTATACGGACCACTACCTTCATCTCAGACTACGACATTTCTTGTTATAACGTATCATTGGAGAAGGTTGTTGTGTTATCTACCTGTGTGGTCTACCAGTTATGACTTTAGTGTAACTAATATAAGAAACGTCGGTTTGTACCTCTTCGAGATATATCAGTCAATTGTTTTTCTAGTCCTCGACTGACACCGAGTCTAGCACTTGAGGAATAACATTTTGAGTCTGAATTTAACTTCTTTCGTCCCTTTTGGTGAATGTCAATATGTCACCTTCACTGTTTACCTAAGTTCCCTAATCTAGACTATCTGTCTCACGGACTTCTTGATACTTACCTCCAAGTACTATAACATGTCCTCCGTACTAGTACTGGTATAGGATCTGTTTCTTTATGTTCTTTTCGTCTTACTAACAGACACCTCCGGAATGTTTATCGACTCTTTTCTTCTCTTCGATTTCCGTTTCCTCTTTTCCTTTCTATATGGGTAAACTTACGTCTCAAGGTTTTTTATCATACCTCTGTATTCTTTCGGAAGGAGTCACTAGTTACGATTCTTTGTCTCTCTTTGTGATCTTACCCTTTCTGATCTCTAGAGAAGTTCTTTTCATCTCTATGGTTCCCTTTAAAATACATTTCTACCCGTGTTAATTCCTGTCTTTACTATACCTGGATTGTCGTCGTCTTCTGTAATTCTTTTCCACCGGCCTTATGTGTCTTCTTGATATGTCTTTTCTATAAGTACTGGGTCTATTAGTGCTACCACACTAGTGACTGGATCTCGGTCTGTATGACCTTACGTTTCAGTTCACCCGGAATCCTTCGTAGTGATGTTTGTTTCGATCACCTACACTACCTTAAGGTCAACTCGACAAAGTTTAGGAGTTTCTACTACGACACTTTCACGACGTGAGTTATACGGTCGTTTATACCTTTTGAGTCGTCACCGGTGTCCTTACCTCTTCCAGTCAAAAATAAGGTTAGGGTTTCTTTCCGTTGTGCGATCGTTTCATTACGAGTTTTAAGAGGTTCGATCCGAAGTTGTCATACACTTGGCTCTTGAAGGTCTACAAGTTCGACGTACATCTTTTCCGTTTCCTTAGTCTCTAGTTTAACGGTTGTAGACGAGTTAGTATCTTTTGTGTTCTCTCAAGTTCTTTTTACAGATGAAGCCAAAATAACTCATACAGTTTCGGAGTCTACAGATCTAATGTTGTTTGAAACCTTTAAAGAAGGTCTCTACCCATAGGGTCTGGTGGAATTAACGGAGGTTTCTTTAGACATACGTCCAGTTCTTCCTTGTCAGTCTGGCTTGTACCTTGTCACCTGACCAAGGTTTAACCCTTTCCTCATGTAGTTCCGACATATGACAACGGGACGAATAAATGCATATACGTCTTATGTAGTACGTTTTACGTCCGACCTACTTCGTGTTAGACCTTAGTTCTAACGACCTTCTTTATAGTTATTGGAGTCCATACGTTTACTGTGGTGGGAATACCGTCTTTCACTTCTTTTTGATTTTTCGGAGAACTACTTTCACTTTCTCTTCTCACTTTTTCGACCGAATTTTCATATGTTAGTTTTTTGATTCTTGTACCACAGACCAGGTAGTGAAGTACCGTTTCTCTACCCCTTTGTTACCTTTGTCACTTTCTGACATAAAAGAACCCGAGGTTTTAGAGACGTCTACCACAGACTTCGGTACTTTAATTTTCTACGAACGAGGAGTCTTCTTTTTGATGCTCTTTGGATCTATCGTATAAGTTTTCGTCTCTGTAATCAAACGGTTGTTTCCAGACAGATCAGTTTCGATACCAAAAAGGTCATCAATACACACTTACACTCTCAACTTGGTATTCCTTTCGACTTGTGGTTTCTTAACTATGAAAACTTGACACCACAACCTCTTCTGAGAACTCTCAGGGAACCTGACGTTCCTCCAGTTTGGTCAGTTGGGATTTTCTTTAGTTAGGACTTATAAGTAATCTTTCTGACTACGACTTAAACTTCGAGGTCATGAAATCGGTTGACTACTCTTCTCGACTGAGTAATCTTTTCTGGGACTACGAGTCTTTCAAACTTCCGTCCTCTTCCCCTACTGTCTCCTGTTTTAGTAACCTACCATAGGGACTGAACTAGCTGTACTCAAACTCGTTCGAGACCCTCTACTATCTTGTTCCTTCTGACCGTACGACGTCAGGTATCCCAGCATTCCTCAGTCTGGACTGACACGTTGACTTGACTTGACTGGACCCTCTATCCCTGTCGACCTGTCTGACTGTACGACGGTGAGTACCTCGACCTTTCTCAACCTATGCTGACTCGTTGACTTTTCGAATAATATTAAAAATAAAGTTACGGGCTAAATAGGAAAAGTGATCTACTGGTTACACAAGAAATCATGTTAAAACAAACACTGATAGGGTATAATAGAGTACTTGACATGACTTTTCACTTTCACAATCACCGAGTCAACACAGACTGAGAAACGTTGGGGTATCTGATATCGGGCGGTCTCGAGGAGAAAGGTACCTTTAGAGGTCCGTTCTTATCATGTCACCCAATCGTAAGGGAAAAGGTCCACTAGAAGGGTTGGCTCCCCGACGTGGACCAATAGGACGTGACGACCTTCTAAGAGATGGTAAACTCGGTAGTCTCTTCGGATACTTCACATAATCCCAGGAGGTCTCTTACTTTTGTTTATCCTCTATTTCTCCCTCTCTCTCTCTTTATCTCTTGTGTCTCTCTCTTTGTGGTAAAATAACACTGAGTGAAATAGTACAAAGTGTCTAAAACACAAAATATGTTTAACTTCCAAGCACCGTTTGGACGAAGTTCATTCAATGAACCTTGGAAAAGGGGTTGTAGTAAACGAATCACATACAGAGACACAGTGTAAAACCACTAAGACGGTATAAAGTTTGAAAGATAATAATAATATGACAATGCCAGTAGACGGTAATGACTAGAAACTAGTCACTGGAAACCACAATGTTGGTGTTGAGAGACTTCCGTGTCTACTATCACTCGTGAAAAACCGTCATTTCATAAAAATTAATTTCATACACGTAGACAAATATTATCGGTCCTGTACCTTTGTTGGATCTACAGGTAGTCGTCTACTTACCTATTCTTTCGACACCATGTATATGTGTTACCTCATAATGAGTCGGTAATTTTTCTTAAGTAAACTTAGTCAAGACTACTCTACCTACTTTGACCTCGGTTAATATGTCTCACTTCATTCGGTCTTTCTTTTTGTGGTTATGTCATATGATTGTGTATATATACCTTAAATCCTTCTACCGTTACTGCTGGGACATACGTTCTGTCCTTTTTTCTGTGTCTACACATATTGCCTGAAAACCTGAGTCTCCCTCTCCCTCTCCCACCCTACTAAACCCTCTTACCCTTAAGATTGTACATATGACAGTACATTCTTAACTTAGCGGTCAGGTACAGACTGCATCCCACGTCGAACGAACCCCGACCACGTACCCCTACTGGGTCTCTCTACAACACCCCTCCCTCCACCCTCCCCCCAAGTACAAACCCTTACGTACATTCTTAATTTCTAAAATTTTAAATTTTTTTAATTTTTTTTCTTGAATTTTTTTTATTTCATACACGTAATGAAAAATCCGTATTACACAAATATGTGAATTATCTGATGTTATGACATTTGTCTTAAAATCTACGTGACCCTTTGGTTTTTAAGTACGTTGAATGAAATAACGTAATAATCGAAATAACATAACTGAATAATATCACTAGGATGTTATAGAGGTTCCAGTCAGACATACAATTTTTCTTCTATATAATATTCTTAGCCGAACACACTAATTCCTCTGACTCATTCACTGTTCGACCTCTTACCTCTTACGATCCCATATTAAGTCAGGTTCAAGTTTCCAACCTTTTGGTCCTTCACCTACTATAGTCAAAACCAAGATCAGACCTTCAGTTTTGGTTTCACTTTGGTTTCAGGTCGTCGTCCTTTCCTGACCACTTATTCTAGTTCGTTTTGTTCGTTTAAGAGGGAAGGAGACGAAAAAACAAGATCAGATTATAAACCATCTAACCTACTACGGGAGGTCGTAAAAACTCCCAGTGGACGAAACAAGTCAGTCACCTAAGCGTACACCTATTTAACGGGAAGACCTTTGTCGAAACGTCTGTGTGATTCTTTACTATAAAGTGGTCGAGATACTCGTAAGTACACAACAACTAGTAAGACGAGTGACTTGGGTCCCGTCCGTTCCGTACTCGATTCTCCGATTTTCCTATGAACTCCTCGGTATCCTTGACGTCTGTGCAAATAAGAGGAACCGACCGTACCGTCGGCATTGTATTAGATTGTGTTGTGTTGGAGAGAGGACCGACTGTGTCGTCGACATCGTCATCTGTACGACACAAGAGAGGAGAACACTGACTGGGTTGTTTGTGTCGACACTATGTCGTCATTACGGTGTTCAAAGAATCCACCTCGCGAATGTCCACATGATGTGTGTCATTGGGTACTGGTTCACTCATGGAATACTACCCGCACGTGTCACGATATTTACTAGAGTCGATTAAGTATCAGTAATGAATTTTTCGTACCCTACTCTCTCGGACTTGTACGGTAGAACCGATTAAACAGGAGAGGGGTGTGAGATGGGGAAGTCCCAGAGAACAGAGTCTAAGATACGTGTCAGGTAGAAGACACTATAAGGGAACCGTTCATTGTGATTGGGAACCTAAATGTAGAATGTTGTCGTCATCTCCGATGTTGTTGTTTGTCAATATAGGCTCATGTATCGTTTTGGGTTACGGTCCAATCCTTTTGTTCAACGTCAGAAAAGCGTACTCCACCGGTTTCATGACCTCAAAGTCGAAACCGTAGTAAGGAAGGCTTCTTCAGGGTCCCGACTAGAGGAAGTCTTACCTGACCAACCTAGAGGAACGTCAAGTTCCCTGAGAGTTCTCAGAAGAGGTTGTGGTGTCAAGTTTTCGTAGTTAAGAAACCGTAAGTCGGAAGAAGTGTCAGGTTGAGAGTGTAGATATGTACGGGTGACCTTTTTGACATCGGGACTGATCTACCTGGAATCAGCCGTTTCATAACAGAGACGAAAACTTATACGATAGATGCAACCAGTATTGAAAAGAAGGTTCCTCATTCGCAGAAAATTAAAGTACCGACGTCAGTGGTAGACTTCACTAAAACCTCGGGTTTTTTTATTTCCGACTGTGACAAAGGTGACAAAGGGGTAGATAAAGGGTACTTCACTACCCTGGTCTACGGTACTAGAAGCAAAAGACTTACAACTCGAAATTCGGTTGAAAAAGTGAGAGGAGAAAGTAAAAGTAGTTCTCCGAAAGACGAAGTGAATTATACGGTCGTTTAGACCTTTTGAGTCGTCACCAGTGTCCTGACCTTTTCCAGTCAAAAGTAAGGTTAGGGTTTCCTTCCGTTACGGTTTCTTACGAGTTTGATGGCGTGTTAACGTGAGTAGAGTGTACGATCATTTCATTACGAGTTTTAAGAGGTTCGGTCCGAAGTCGTTATGTACTTGGCACTTGAAGGACTATAAGTTCGACCAAACTCTTTTCCGTCTCCTTGGTCTCTAGTTTAACGGTTGTAGGCGACCTAATACCTTTTTCGTTCTCTCAAGGTCTTTTTGTAGTTAAAGACGAAATAACTGATACGGTTTCGGAAACTGACACACCTAGTGTTATTTGACACCTTTTATGACTCTCTCTACCCTTATGGTCTGGTGGACTGGACGGAGAACTCTTTAGACATACGTCTAGTCCTTCGTTGACAATCTTGACCTGTACCTTGTTGTCTGACCAAGGTTTAGTCCTTTCCTTATGCAGTTCCGACATATAACAGTGGGACGAATAAATTGATGATACGTCTCATGTAGTACTCTTTACGACCCGATCTTCTTTGTGTTCGACCTTAGTTCTAACGACCCTCGTTATAGTTATTGGAGTCTATCCGTCTACTGTGGTGGAAATATCGTCTTTCACTTCTTCTTGATTTTTCAGAGAGCTGCTTTCACTTTCTCCTCTCACTTTTTCAACCGAATTTCGAGTTGTAAGTCTTTTGCTTCTAGTACCGTAGGTCAGAGTAGTGAAGTACCGTTTATCTACCCCTTTGTCACCTTTGTCACCGACCGAAATAAAACCCCCTGAGGTTTTAGTGACGTCTACCACTAACGTCGGTACTTTAATTTTCTACGAATGAGGAACCTTCCTTTCAATACTGGTCTGATCTACCGTATAATTTTTCGTCTCTATAATGAAACGGTTGTTTACAGGTAGATCAGTTCCGATACCAAAAAGGTCACCAGTACATATCTACACTCTCAACCTGACACCTCTTTCGACTCGTGACTTCTTAACTACGAAAACTTGACACCACAACCTCTTCTGAGAACACTCAGGGAACCTGACGTTCCTCTAGGTTGGTCAGGTAGGATTTCCTCTAGTCAGGACCTACAAGTAACCATTCTGACTACGACTTCGACTTTGAGGGTATGAAACCGGTGGACTACACTTCTCGACTGAGTAACCTTTTCTGGGACTACGACCCTTTCTAACTCCCGTCCTTCACTTCCCCTGCCGTCTCCTACTCTACCGACCTACCGTAGTGGCTGAGTTACCTGTACCCAAACCCACCAGAGGTCCTCAACCACTACTTGTCCCTCCGGACCGCACGACGCCAAGTACCCCAGCGTTTCTCAGTCTGTGCTGACTCACTGACTTGACGGACTTACACATACCCTAGAAACGGTCGAGGCCGGGGAGAAGACCCCGGAGTGTGAAAGTTTTACCGTAGAACGTACGACAGGGAGACGACGAGAGTCATTCCTCGACGTGTTGGGGGATCTCCGTAACCCGGGTGGGGACTCAGACTTTCAGCGTCTTCAGTACGACGGTTTACGAGGGCCACACAAACGGCTTTGACAAATGGGTTCAACTGGTTGAGGTGGGCTCATATACAAACCAGTTATGTGACACTTGAGTCAGTCTAACCCCCGTGGAACTCCTACGAGGGGAAGGGGTGGGGTCGGTAGACGACGAGTACGAAATGAAAGATGACATGTTGTCCGGAGGAATTGTTCACCCCTCGACGTCAGATTTTTACAAGTAGTATAACAGTGAATCGCGGAGTGACAGTCTCTACGACCCAAGAACGAGGTCAAAAGGGTTCATAGAGACGTGTATCACGCGGTCGTGTCGTAGGACCTCTCATGATAGACATAAGTAAAAGTCTCGTGAGTTGTTTTAGGTACGGTGTCACGGTCGACGTCAGGTACTGTGGAACAAGTTGTGTACCCTTGAGTGACGGACATTACGAAGTAGTTACGATAGGTCCCTGGCAGATGGGGGAGGGTCAAAAGGTGGTCTCCAGTACGACTCTCTTAGTGTCGGTGTACCATGGTATACGATATACCACCGGTGACCGAGGAAGGTAGATCACCTCGGAGTCCGATAGGATGGGTGACCCATGGGACGGTCGATACGGTTAACATAGTGACTAGTAGGACAAGAGTGACAAACGACTTGGATCCCGTCCGCTGTGTGCTCGATTCTCTGACTTTCCTATGATCTCCTTGACCTCCTTTACGTCTGTACAAATAAGAGGGGACCGACCGTGGCGTCGGTATCGTCGGAAGAGAGGACCGACTACGTCGTCGACGTCCTCATCTGCACGATACAAGAGAGGAAAGTGCCGACTGGGTTACCTCTGTTGACACTACATCGTCATTACGGCGGAGAAAGAATCCACCCCGGGTAAGAATCCACCTCAACCAAAGAATCCGTGTGGTGTGTGTCACTGGACACCGGTTCGCTCATATGGAGCACCGTACTTACGTGTCGTGACATTTACTAGAGTCAACAATGTATCAGTAATAAATGTTTTGAACCCCACTCTCTTGGACTTGTACGGTAGAACTGATAAAACGAGAGAGGGGTGTCAAACAATCGGGTCCGTTTAATTGTGTAATTTAATTGGTAGTAAACAGACGGAGAAAAGTTGGATAGTGAGGAGGTGTAGACGAATTTAGTGTGTTAGAGGTCATTTCTTTTATTGGTCCAGTATTAAGGTGGATAGTCCTATATTATAGAACGGATGTTGTTTTTGAGTATTAAAGGAAAGGGTCTCTCTTCCATTTCAGGAACTTACTATAAGTGAGAAGAGAAATATAGTGTAGCATTGAATTTATGATACTACAATTTAGTTGTTACGAATTTGTCACATTATTTCAGTCCTATAGAATTTGCTATTCCTTTCTAATCTTCTCTCTTTCGTATCTATAAACGAATTACATACATGATTCATAAGTATTACTCCATTTCTCTTTTATAAGTAATAATGTCAGGACTAAAACATTGACCAGTATACTAGTATCAACCACAAATATTGATGGGTAAAAAATGATGGGTAAGACATAAGGGATACTGAAGTCAGTACCAAGAAATGGACTACTCCACTAAGTTGGAAATAAGAACTCCCCAGACCTGGTAATGATTGATGGACCTCAAAGGTCACTATAATTAGTGTCCGGTACCATTATGATTCTCTACGGAACATAATGTCAGTATGAAAAGGAATAGATGTAGTACCTTTTCATGACGTTAAAGGAAGACCATTAGTCCTAGTTATTGGAGTCGGTTATGGTATCACAAGACCAAACGGAAAACGAAGTCTTCGTACTTCTTCGGTCTCACCGACTCACAGTCAGAATTCAGAGTCGGGTCACTTTAGTGACAACACAGAAAACCATCTACGGCAGGAGGGAAACCTTAACTCTGGAGATCTGGTCGTCTCGTAATTCAAAACCCTTTTGTTCGCTTTTAAAATGATCACACAGTGATCCCCATTATCCAGGTCCTAAGGTCCTGAACACTTAGAACCGAGAGTCTCTCAGTCGTGGTATACGACCTTCGACGTCTCGGAAGACCTCTTCGAACGGTCAACACAGACGTCGAGTACAACCGGGTTCGTAGTCATTAAAGTCCCCCTCTAGACACATACCGACCTTAAGGAGATAGTAGACCTTCTCCAACTCTGTTACTCAGACACTTCTCTCCTTAATTATGGGTTCCCTAGAGTAAACGTACGCGACTACTCATTCGGACATGACACAGATTATTCATCTCTAAGTGATCATGTGTTATTGATACGACAATGGTGACAGTAATAATAATTACGTATATTATAAACATGATCTTCCTTAAGATGTCTTGGTGAAATACCAGTCAGAATCACGTTTGTAATCCTTCCGTTTGTTCTTTGGACTAGTTACAGAAAGGTACCCGTCGTTCGACTGGATGTGAGTTTTCACTAAGTCTTTGTTGTCTTTGAGTTCAAATTATCGAATTTCTGATACTCGACTCAATTTCCCGGAATTAGTACCAGATGCAACTAGTGTAAGACGATTATTAACGTATACTATAAAACCATAAATTTTACACACAGAAACAAAAAGATACGAATATGGGTTCATAGAATACATCATTAAAATAAAATATCAATGTTTAAATGAATCACCAATACTAAAAATGGGTAATAACTGGGTATCACGAATCACTTTAGAGTTTTTCCTTGAGTTACTGACAAATATTTATAGTGTTATTCGTTTATCTAATCTATCAGGATCTGATAAAAGACCCCGAACTTTTTGTAATATCTAAATGTTTATCAAGGTAATTTATCGTCCCTTCTTATAAAAAGAGTCAGTTTGTAATTCATAAAAGTAGATATAGGTAGTAGAGTTTAAGATCTTATATAACTTCACTTGTCTGTAGACCGTCACCACAAACACCAGTACACAAAATCCTATATTTTTACTAAGTAAGATGATTTTATTGTACAACGTTTTAGTCTTGAAACTAAGTTACAGAGTTCTTCTTAAAACTCTACAGGGGGTTCGAGACTTATAATTAATAAAAGAACACCAAGAACCGTTGTTATATAGGAACCGTATTTCCAACCAGATTAGATTATGAGTAAAGTTTATTTTCTTTTATTCTACTTAGTTTAAACTCCCCTTTCAAGTTCCATAATATAGTACAGTAAAGTAAAATAATTTTCTTCTACGTAAGAAAAACGACCATTATAATGTCACTATTAGGAGACAAAAAGAAAAAAAAAAAAAAAAAAA